>JAMKCH010073494.1:0-35395 GCA_023653785.1 Ophioderma brevispina | reverse complement strand
TTTTTACATTTCTTGATCGTGAAATTGACATTAACACAAAGTTGAAAAACTGCATGATCCGTAAAATTGTTAATAATGAGACTGTAATAATTACATGCATGTATACAAGTATGTATATGGCCAATTCTCACGAAAATGACGCCAAGTGGGTTTGAAAAAGTCCAAAAAAATTGTCACGAATTTTGTTCTTTATGCAATTTTTTACTTGGAATGTGTATCATTGATAAACGGGAGACAAAACTGCGAACACCACCTCTCAGAATTTTGTAAAGCAGGCTTGCAAACATTTTGTGCGTCAAAAGAATAGGGTTTATAACGTTACTAAAAATGGAAATCCATGGAAATCAGGAATTATTATTTCCATCAGAGAACCTTAGAAGGACCTTTAATTTTTTTTTAAATATAAGACAATGTTTGAATAATTGATGATTTGACAGTACATGACAATAATGTTTTGTTTATTACGTTATCCGTAAAAGTTAAAAAAGGCAACTCATGCATATAAGCAGGAACTCAAAATAGTTTGACCATTTTGTGCAAGTCATTATTCAGGTGGACAAATCCAGCCAAATGATAATGGGTCTTTGATGTCACAATGTAACAAAACACAGTTGCCTATCAGTGGATAACGTAATAAACTAACTGACACTAAATAACGTATAATAAACACCTTTGTGCACCCTACATTGACCAGGAAGTACATAACTTGAGTTTTCTATTATGTGTGTGATGAGGGAATGAATAGCTGTACCTACCTCAATCAACATGGATATTCCCTACTTACTTGCTGAGAAAAATGGATAACATAATAAACATCCTTAACATGGTCAAGTTCGATCTGCCACTTAAGATCATTGCAAGCATAATTTTCCATTAGCATTCAGTGTTTGCCTCTAAAAGTTACCATAACCTTTATCTTAATACTCGTTTAAATATTTTGAATTTAGTTGAGATGCAGATAACGTATTACGTAATAAACCCAATTGTATTGGACACCTTATTTTGTTCTCGGAAAAATTAACGGTCAGGCAAATGCAAGCTTAAACAGTATCATGGAATTTCAGCACGTGTTTAAACCTACCAAAACCAATTTTTCAAAGAAATGGATGATATTTTAGGCATTTTCCTGAATTTTAAAAAAAATGGACAGCCATTTTTGTTTGCTATTTTGGCATGTTTGATGTCAAAAATTATAAGTTTAAAAGGTTGCAACCTAAATCTGTTATATACTCCCCGCCTAAAAAATCCGAACGATATAAATTACTGTATTAAAAAGGTATGTAGGTATGTAGGTGAATTATAATAATAAATGCCAGGAGCGTTGTTTGCGTAATGTGTTTGCTTATTGACCTGTGTCCGTAATGCATTGATAACGAAGCATGATGTGGAAGTTTGAGAGCTGGCTTGGCGCGTTCATTTGAAAGCAAGTTTGAGCACGTTGATGGCCATTTCAACATCGTTCGGATTTTTTAGGCGGGGAGTATATATTTGCCTTGTGTACAATTAGATCTGTGTAAATCAATCAATAGATAAGTTTGTATCCGTTGCCGCAATGTCAAGGTAATAAATTAAGTTGTAAATAGATAAGTTAAAAGAATTCACGTGTCCAATCTCTTACATTGCTTAGTATCTGTTGGTTTTTTATTTATTAGCCAAGCTTATTTGTGTCGTGACTGGGGAAATTGCGTAAAGTAAGGCAAAGATTTCAAAAATCGGGCAAAGTCACCTGAAGTTGCCGAATGGCAAATCTCACCAACTTTGAAAAACCCTTGTGCAACTTGGATAATTTGTTGCGTACTCTGTCATTTGCAGCCTACGTTATATTCCTCTTCCTTCCCCAGTGACAGGTCCTGACGGGAATACAAAGACAAAGGTAACAGAAGATAGAGAAAGCCCAAAGGCCAACAACATTATGGTGAGAAGTGAAAAAAGAAAAGGAGAAAAGGAAGGGACTTACTAAGGTGAATTGACTTAAGGCACATCGATCAATGAAGTTGGATAATTCACATTCTGGTGGTTCACAGGAAACGCGAGACGACGCCAATTCGTCATCCAAAGGATTAGGGCCCCAAGTTGACCGATTTTTAGTGAGGACAAAAGATGTGAAAGATATGCACTACGCTCAAAGATTTGGTAAAAATATAAATAGTACTTGTATTTTGGATGCTGAACCGATAGAAGACCATCATTGGCCAAAGTATATAAAATACTCCATATTATGTAGGGCACAGTAACAGCTATGTGCATGAGCAAATCCAGTTTGTGATTTGATAATTGGAAATATATTCGGTGCACGCATGCTGGAATATCCAACCCCGTGGGAAGGAACTTGTACTTCTAGGCAATCAATGGTATGGAAAGGGACGTCCAATTTGAACTCTGACACCTGTCCATGGCCAACATCCTGGTATGATATGAGTGATGTACTAGCATAAGATTAATCATCCGACCAAGGGTGATAAGACTAGTCCATCGTGATGTGACTGATATGGAAGATAGGTTTGAAGTTGCAAGAGGCTGTAATGTTATGCCCATGATAGCGACATTGAAAATTGTACTAGTATCATTGAGGGAGATGGTCCGATTTGTCAAGGGGACAAATTAAAAGATCGTAGGTGCTGTAAAACCAAAACCACTAGAACAAACAAAAACCATTTAAAGTTCTCCAAGGTTTTTTTGTCTTACCTGAAAAGTGGGTAGTTACAGCTGAAAAGCTTAAAAATCACATGATGATATCACATTGAGAAATGTTGGGAGTTTGTCCAAGTCAGCAGAAGAAAAGATTGGTAAGGGAGGTGGTAAACATGTCTTTGTTGAAAAAAATGGAATTTTGTAGTCCGGTAATTTTTGGTGTGATGTTGAAAAAGTGATATGATCAGGCAGGTTGTTGTACCCCAGTCTTAATCTGAAAACAAGTTATGAATTGGCTTATGATCCATACTTGGGGCCATTAAGGGTGGTCACAAAGAACTTCGAGCAAGTACTTTCAAATTTCTTTTGGCTCGGTATTCAGGCAGGACTTTTCGCAGATTCTGTCGTTCATGGTGATGTCTGCCAGAGAACCATATCCTGGAGGGTAACCAAGGTTCCTTTGGGCGATCTACCAGTAGTTGATACTCCTTTTGAACGGGTCGCAATTGATACGTATAAAAGAAGTATTACAACAGACGTGCTAGGCTAGGAAGTTCCGTAGTGACCAGGTGTTTTTACTTTGCCAACAATAACAAAATGATTATGCACTGGAAAGGTCCTTTCCTAAGTAAAGAAAGAAAGAACAATTAGTAATGTGGACTTTACCATAATAGACCTTGCCGTGTTTTTTTCTATTAAAAGAACCTGAGATTCCGTCATTTACGCGTTCACCGTGTTTTAAACATCACGCTCATCCTTTGGTTCTACCACACTGCTCTTCTAACAAGAGAAAGTTGGCTTGAGTCTTGTCATTCTGGTCCTGTATTCATGGGTCTGATTTGGCCTGCTTACTGTTCCTATTATTTCCCAATTCTACCTACTTTATTAGTCCTGTATAGGCCATTATCAGAGGTTTCTCCCCGCTCTCCTTTTTGTTTCCTTGTTTTTTTCTGTTGCTTATTTCTGTCTATCAATCATCAATTTTCTTGGGATTCAATAAGAAGTGGTCGGTTGTTTGGTTAATTTTTTGGGTTTGGTTTAAGCATTGGTGTGTAATTTTGAGCGATTTGATATGGCTAATCCTGCTAATGAAGAAAGTGACTGACTGATTATTTTTGAAAAAACACAAAGATTGCTGTTAAAGTTCAAAGCAAAGGGATTGTCATGATTAATTATGTTCAAAATAATAGCCAATCAATAACTCATCAAAACTCAGTGTTAGTATTTTCAAAATGGTGACCCTCCAGAGGACCGAATTTTAAGAATACCGAACTAAATAATCTTCCATTAGGAGGGGCCGTACATTTGCTATTTAACCATCTTTCCTTGCTACAGCACTGGGGATAAATTCCCTCCTTCACTATAAATTTTAAAAATATTATGTAAAACAGGAAAACTCCTGTATCCCCTCTCCCCAAATGAGAGTGGCACATTATTCAGAAAAAATGAATAAAGCGTAACTCACTTTTCACTTTCCAGAAGTCAGTGACCAATATGTACACGTAAACTGAAGCGAAACATAAACTAATGGTATTCAACCATCAACCTAACTTCGGATCTTTTTTCTTATCAGGGTATGCAGGTCCATTGTTACTGGCCCACAACGTTAAAAAATTTTCAAAGCTATCTAGGTGTTATACCCCCGTATGAGCTCGTATCTGTTGCATAACATAAAGGGCCAACATAATCACCACTCGCTTCAAATGATTTTAAAAACTGTAGTTCTCTGAAATACCATTGGGTTTCTTCTTGTGTAAATTTGAATAGAAATCTGGTATTAAAGACAAAAACTCTGTGGATTTAGGTTATGCACGAATTAGGTCAGCCCTTGCCTGGACTTTCTTTCATGAATTTTGTTCCCTTTTACTTTTCTTTTCGAAAACAAAAAATATTAATCATCTGGTCAAAGTTAATGAAACGCACTTAAATCTCAAGATTTCTTTAATCGCGAACGAACGAGGAAAGAACTTCAGGCCCATGCAAGCAAAGGACATAACTTCAAATCTGTTCACTGGCATGCACAATCACAATGACGAGATGTAAAAGAATGTGACGTGTGTTTCGGGCCGATTATTGAGAATCATTAGCCCCATCGTTTCGCTGAGCATGTTGAGGTTATGGGCATCCATGTGGTACTAATATTCTAGAAATAAACCTGAGGATATTTGTATTCATTTTTCTATATATGTGAACCCCCTTCCATGTGGAGACAAAGTTTTTCCCTGGTAAAATAATATTGTTTAAATATTTTAAGGAAGGAAAAAGCAATAAGTAAAGCCCAGGTCTGGAGCCGAATATTTAATTAAGGGGCCAACATGATTCATGTACCATAGCCTACATTGTTATCCTATTGAGTTGATTTCAGAGATGCGGCTAATTGCCTATTGATTGGGACGGATGTGAATCAATGTTTCATGGTTTATGGCTGCCATCGCTCTGGCATTGCCACGCGTTGGTGTTAGGGTCCGGGCCCAAGGGGTATTTTAATGTGATTAGTAGACGCCCTAATTAAAGTAGAATAATTTAGTAACACAGAATATTTTGTTAATTTTTTTTGATAACAGAAAAAATTACAATTTACTGAATGCGGATGCCTTCAATGGCAATGGGGAGAGAGAAAATAAAGAGAAAAAAGACAACAAGTGTAACCAAGCCCACATCACTAAATATAATTAATTTTGAGATATTGCTATTGTTAAATATAGAGTCAACATTCATTAAAGTCCCCCCCCCCTTGGGGGAAACAACGGTACATTTTTTCTGGGAAAGTTAGTCCTTTAAAACAACCGTTACAAAAATGTAAAAGTGTTACACATTTAATGGCAAAAAAATCCACAAAAGTTACCTTCCCCTGAAATGAATGTCATATATACAAAGTTGATGACGAGATTAAAAAATGACACTTTCCGTGTATTGGGATTTTACAATAGAGAAAATCCCCGAGAGAAGTACCGACATGTCTATAACAACACAGGAATTTCACAGACACTTAATTTTGTTGTCAATGGATACTATCGTCATCTTTCTTTCTTTCTTTCCATTGCTACCAAATGAGTACCAACATGCCAGAATTACGTCAAATTACGTTTTATAATTTCACATGTCGCAAAACTGTCATTTCCTAGTACACAGTGTGGAATGTTCAGCTAATTCCCAATGCACGAAGTGTCATTTTTAAATTCGTCATCAAATTTAATAAATACTCATTTCAGGGAGTAAATTTAACTATTTTTTTTTTTTTTTGCACATTAAGTGTGAAACTTTGCAGTGTACAATTTTACATTTGTAACAGGTTAAGAGCCTAACTTTTCAGCAAAAATAGTACCTTTGTCGGGGGGTATCTTCCTAATTTGAAAACCGTATAGTAACAATACAAAAGGAAATTGAAAAGCTGAGTGCTATATTTTGTCTTTTTACACAGTCTCCCCAAATTTTCCCCCGGCTCCTGCTCCTTACCCACAAAAGTAATGTAACCATTAGGTGCATGCGTTTGATTGTTTTTGTAACTTACGTTTACACCTGGACTTTTTCGAAAACAAGTTGTTTCGGATTTGATAAACGTTATCAAAAACCAAGTGTTTCGAAATAATAAACACAGTTTATAATAAACCATATTTGTTTTTGCTTTAATAAGGCTAATTTGATCAAAAAAAACAACGTTGACCCAAGTGCAAAAAAGAGGTATCTTTGGGATAGGAGTTTGTTTTTCCGGCAAAAAAAAATATTTTCACCACCCCAAAACCTCAACATAGTTTTTTCTTTTCTTGTGCGCGATAAACGTAATTCACTCGAAAAAAAAATGTTTTTTCCGATCAAAAAAAACGCCGGATAAAGAGTGGGTTTTCTCGAATTAAATTGTTCATCATCTCGCTTGCACTAGAACGGCTGTAGACCGTAATTACGTAGCATGTTATTTGTTCTGAGGAAACAATTTGTACCTCAGGAGCACAGAGTTTTCCGTTCACGACATCACACACATTGACCCACGGGGTTCAGGAGCAAAGGTTTCATTTCCGATATTCAGGTTGGACGTGTTCGCAGGATTTGAGCACCGTTCATTCACGACATCCCGCAGCTTGTTTCTCACATTGACACTTTTAAAATAAACTATTGATGAAATTCGACGTGCCGAACGAAAATATTAATGACAAAGAGGTGATGAATAGAGTGGAGTGTCTGGCAACAATTGAATTCAAAAGTAACCTTGCACAAATCTATCGCTGTAACGTGCACGTAATAGGATTTGTTTCCCCTCCCCAGCACTTGGTCCAAACAAATCACAGAGCAAACTTGACACATGCTGAAACATGAACAAAAAATTTGAATTACCCACCCCGCGCTAGAATAAAGCCTTCTGATTTTTTGACTGCTTACCTAGGGAAACAAATCCTAATTACGTGGCACTTCCTACAAGCGAATTTCACTTGATGCAAGTTTTTGGTGAGTGCAGAACAGAAAATATCCTGCTCTCATTTCCCCCTTGCCTCCACTTCATCCTTTGGCGGCAAAATTGATCAGTTTAGAATAACTAGTGCACACACCGGGGCCATGGACGATGCGTTGTAAAAATACGGTATCAGCCTCAGGTTGCAAGACATCGCAACTGGAGAAATCAAAGTAAGTTGCCCATTTTTTTTCTGTCCATATTAGGAGAGAGTTCTATGTACCCGCTAAGCCAAAAAGAAAAATGTTGTTTGACATGTAAGAACTTCGAAAGGGGATACATATGGAACTCTTTTTGCAAATTGGAATTCTTAAAAGCTG
The DNA here is from genome assembly GCA_023653785.1 of Ophioderma brevispina. NCBI lineage: Eukaryota > Metazoa > Echinodermata > Ophiuroidea > Amphilepidida > Ophiodermatidae > Ophioderma > Ophioderma brevispina. The sequence continues at coordinate 28,000 of JAMKCH010073494.1, read as the reverse complement.
CATTTAATTCAATCCCCCCCATTGTCTATTGGTTTCCGAGTGTTTATACTTACGTGCGGTATGGAATCAAGTTTTATGAACAATGCATCCACCAAACATGATGGTACTAGTGTTACAAATGTATTTTGTGTCATCACATCAAACAGTGACTACAAGACACATTCAAATTCAAGTAGGCAAATTAAAATGGATTCCAATGAAAATCAGAATTTATAGGTTATGATTGGCTACAATCGCACAAATGCAGAAAGGCACACAGCAACGTTTATTGAATACTAGAAAAAATCGTGGATGAACGCTGCTAAACGCTAAGCGTGAAAATGAAGTAACCTCACTAACTTACGTGTGTTTAGTACGAACAAAAGACAGACAAATTACAAATCTTGACAGGACCGACAATACGAACAATTACATTGAAAAAAAACCGACTCAAATTTCCAAGGTTAAGGAGGTACCACAGTGTAAAAAGAACCAGAAAATTAGGGAAGAGAGACAGCAATGGGTGAGGCTTGAAGCAGGGATTTAGACATAGTCATACAACCGGCCTAATCGGGCCGACACATTTTCAAAATATTGAAATTTCGAGAATGAAATTTTGTATTGTTGGCTCTCCACACCCTATGATTCGGGTAGCCAGCCTCAACGATAAACTGCTGTTTAGATGTGGGTTAGAATACCGATTTCATTTTTCCGAAATGTGATTCATCATGCTTTCAAATGATAGTTAGGCCCATTAAAGAATACGATATATTCAGTTTTCTCATAGAACTAACATAACTACCCAAAACGTATTAATAAGAGCTAAAGACATTCAGGTAAGTTGTAGGCCAACCTTTAAAGGTCCAATGGTCAGTTCCCGATTGCCTCGTCCCCAGATTTTACCGGGAGTGGGTCAAATTTTGGTAGCAGAAGACAGCTACTATTTTCCTCATTTCCAACTCTGTGAAATCTTAGGGTAAAAGAATGTTTTTGGTTTTGGATGTTTATGAAGCGAAAAATAGCCCATTTGGTAGACCATGATTTACACAGTACTCCGTACTCTACTGGGCTTATAAAACAGCATTTTTTTAGCTCTCCTCAAAAAACGGATTGAAGATCAGCGTCCAAACTTAAACAGTAATGTGGTTTTTGGGTGAAGGCCATCTATCAAGATGACAACTTTTATATACTTAACGGAAAGACCATCATCCTTGCCGTAACTTTAAATAATCGACCAACTTGTCTATACATCACAGACTAGGAATCTCCGTACTCATTGATATTAACAACCACCCAACAAGGTGACAGACCGGTGTCCAACAGGGTGGTGCGGGGGAAATCGACCCGGCGTGTTTTTTTTCTTTGCAGCATCAATTTTTTTTTCTCTTCGTTTTGGAGGCCCCTTTATACCCATGGCTACCAACATCTCTATTTTTTCAATAATTTACAGCTTAATTTAAATTCATTGATTTTTTTCAGCGATTTTAGGAGAATTTTGTAATATTATCAGAACCGCAAATAAGGTGAACTCTGAAAGATGCCATAGTCTCAGCAACACGCAGGCCTCTTGCGACTGCAATTAATGTTATTTTCATGTTTTTTTTAAATGAAGAGCATTCTGAAATCCTTTTTTTCTCTACGGAAACTACTAAAATTAATCGGAGATAGTTCCTTTTTTTATGACAGGTTTTTTTGTCCTCAAAACCTGCATTTTAAAATAAACAAATCTATCAACCGATTTTCTATAAAACGCGAAGTCTCCTGCGACTGATTTAAGCCATTTTCAATTTTTAAATATAAGAACATACCTTGAAATACGTTTTTTTTTGGCTACGGAAAAGAAGTAAATGTCCGTAAATATTTTCATTTTTATGTTTTTCTTTTTCAAACTCCGTGTCATATAATTTGTGCGTATTTTGGTTGGACACTTGGTCATAATGACCCTTCCCCGCTCCCCTAATGAATTTTGGCTGATATTGGTACCTGTGAGTGCTGGTGCTGTACATTTTTACCTCAAATTGCTTTGGTGGGGGCGGATGGGAGGGGTAACACAGGTACAAAATTTTAACCTCAAAGAAACCCATGGGGTTTCTAAAAAAACAAATCCTCCTCCTCATAGGTAAAAACGGGGTCAGGAAGCTTATTGTCCTAACAATTTTTGCAAAGATTTGTATTAGGCAAGAGACAAAATCTGTATAAAACCAAAATGACCATAACTTTCGACGCGTACTTTCTCAAAATAACACCATTTTTAAAAATTTTACTGAAAAAAATCATTGTTATAGGGCACTCAAATCAGTTGCCTCTTCAATACATAAATTTATCACTACCAGTTTTGTAGTGTCCGATTGCTTAATATTACAGATTTTTTTGTAGTATTTGTAGAAAAGAAATACGTGTTTTTTGAAAGATGCTATGGTATCAAAGCGAGCTACAGCGACGAATTTAAGACAGTTCCATGTTTAAACATAAGAGAATTATTGAAACCTTCTGCTCGTTTTTAGACCCTTAGGGTACCCCAATCTCTATTTTTGTTAATAATTTACAGTTGTTATTAAAATGTCAGTTGATGTTTCGTTCGAGCGGTTTTTAACAAGGATTTTTTTTTTCAGTATTTTGAGTTTTATTATAGCAAGGATCGTGAACCATTTAAATATCTATACTGAAAACTTTTCTCTTTAAGAGCCTTTTTAGTTCCCAAACTGTCTAATTATGTACAAATTTTGCAGCTGCATTAACACGTGCCTAGATTTTCAATTTGTTTGTACATGTTTTGCTTAATTTTAGTTGTTAAAGTCCCTACCCGAATCGCTAAATAGCCTCGTACCCAAGAGCCCAGAATTTTACCGGAAGAGGTCACATTTTTTTGGTATCAGAATAAAGCTAACTATTTTTCTCTCCTCATACCCTGTGAAATCTTAGAGCCAAATGATGTGTATGGGGTTTGGAATGTTTTTGAAAAATATGCTCCATTTGGTCGACAATATTAAATTTTTAACACTATATTATGGGGCTTTACAAAATCACGTTTTTTAGCTCTCGCATCAAAACGGATTGAAAATACGGCGGAGCGAAACTTTACAGACGGGGTTTTGGAGTAAAGGAACATCCCTATTAAGATGAAAAACTTCATATCCCTTGTATCTCCTTAAATCGGGCCATCCCCCCTGTTAAAGCAAAGCAATTCTAAAACAATGTCATACGTGTAAAATTCCGGTTTTGAGACTAGTTTTAAAAGGAGATTTTTAATGTTTTGGTAGAAAGAGGCACATATTGGAAATAGCTTTTCTCTGCGAGAGACTATTTTACGTAAAATTTATTTAAATTTTTTTATGGGACAGTTTTATGTCAGAATCAGTATTTTTTAACACATTTTCAATTATTTTACTGTAGAAAGAGGCGAAATCCAACCGTGTAAATTCCGGAATTTGTAGGTACTATATTTACGCGATTTTTAAAAATGGCTTGGTAGAAGAGCATATTGAATACTTTTCTCTGCGAAGAACTAGTTGTACGTGTCAGATATTTTCATTTTGTATAAAGATGTTTAAATTGCAAAAACACATCGCTATTTTCATGGATGAAGACGGCCCACCAAAATATGTACCCCACTGCGTTAGTTTCACACCAAGGAATCATTATTATGTTTTAACGCCATTTCAGTCCGTCTGCAAATAAAATCACTACTGCCGGGTGCTTTTAATTATGAAATCGTTTCTGTTTACCATAAGGGCGCTGATTTTTGGCTTATTTGTTCCATTTTCAGGTGAGAGCTAAGGTACACTAACCATGTAATAGACACCTTTGTTTTAATTTTCCAACATTTAATCGCAAATTAAAAGTTTAGCCCAACCAAAGAGCCTGTATGTCTTTATAGCCTCTCATCAATGGGTCCCCTATCTGTTTTGGGGTACGTGTTATTTTTTGTAGGTACATATATTCTATTCTGTTTCATGGCCGGTGGCAGGACTTATTATCTGCAGCAAAAGTTATAAGAATTCACATTTTGTGAAAAATTTGCCAGTGCCCGGCTTTTTAATTAAATAGAGCTGAACAGTTTTCTTTCTTTCTTTGCTTTGGGCTGGAAGGCCTAGAATATTAGAACATTGAAATAGAGTAATGTAAAAACAGATTGTAAAGCCTGCATATGTAAAGTGAATAGCCCGATGCCGTTTTAATAATAAAAAAAAATCAAGAAGCTGAAAATGTTTGTTTTTTTTCGTCATAGATCTATACGTTTTTAAAATCAACTTTTATTGGATATCTGTGGCATCATTTTCACATTCCTGAAATCATTTTTTATTACCTATTTAACTAATTGTGTGCCCCGTATCTTGCACTAAAAAACCTAAATACCACCAAACACCACAACATTGGAACTTGCCAACCCAATTAACCACAAGGGGAATTCGTGGTCCACTGATGGTTTGTATGCAAAATGGTAAGTGCTACTGAAACCCCAAATACGACAAAAGACACTGGGTGGTATTTTGGGGTGTGGGGTTCCTGCGAAATTAGTAATGATCGTTCCAAATATTTTGACCGATCAGTCCCACAAATCACAATTTTATAAAAATATAGATTTGTTTGTTTTTTGCATGACTCGTGATGATATATTAACATATTCAAAGGGCATAATATGACCCTAGAACATTCATGAGAGTCTTAATGTCGGAAATGGGGTCCGTTATCTCTGGTTCTATCCCAGCTACATGGCAATATTTTAAAAAATATATTAAAATCAACGGTTTTCTAGACCCATTTGCCCTGTGACTCCTGAATCAGACGGGTGCGACGAGAAACTTGACAGATTTTTTCAAAGAAACCCGAAATTTCAAAATGGCCACCAAACCTCGCTAAAACACTCAATCCATTTAATCATATTCAAAAGGTTGTATATTTGTGCCTTAGTTTTAATAATTGTGTCCTGCCAGTCAAAATTATCTGGTTTGTTTACATTTGGTAAAAACATCTGGGGAAGTTGAATTTCAGTATTGGGTCCTTTCATTATGTCAATTTTTTTTTCATGCCATTATGTCCACTTAAGTACGTTTGTTAGAGTATGCGAAAGCCATCTTAATGCTATAATGAAGAAAATTGATTAATCCATACTTTGGAACAATATTCTTTGGTTTTATGAATTTTGACTGTCAAACCATCAGGATAGAGTAACCAACTAATATGCAAATCAATCTGACAGTCAAAGTAATAACTCCAAAACCAAAGAGCGGACAGTTTTTATTTATGTGCCGGGGCATTTGAATCAATTGATACTGATTACAGAATCGTAATGTTAAGTGGGGTGGTCCCATGAATGTTTGGAAAACTTCCCATATTCCCCCTCTATATATTTACATGATACGAATTTATGGCCTTTTCTTAACCAAAAATGAATAACACGCTAAAATAATTTAAATTTTATGTTGCATGTAAAGATTAGAAGGGGGTCATATGGAAGTCTTGCCGAATGTTTTAACTATACAGGCTTAAAAAATTACCAAAGCAAACAGCTTTTTAGGGAATTAACCGATGCGATTTTTAGTGTTACCTTCTGGGGCCATTTTTTGATGTGTTGGTTTTTTCTCTAGACGCCGCAGGAAAATGTTCAAGGTAAATCTTTTGCACCCATTGGATTAGGAATCGGCATAAAAACGTGTGAAACTTTGTGGAAAACGTTCTAATAAACAACGTTAATTCGTTTAGTCAATGAACCCTGCATAGCTGGACTATTTACGACGCCCCTTGCTGTTTAACGTTGCGTGGAAAGGGGGACTCTGAATTTAAATTGTGTAACCACCAATGTATTGTATTCTGTTTCGAATCCTGTTTGAAAAATGTTTTGTTTTTCTCCGATCATTTAGCACCTCCTCCCTTCTTGATTGCCATATATGTACAGTCCCAATGGCACACCAAAAGAAGCCAGAGGAACTAATTCTAAGAAATCCTTATCAAAAGATCTACATTAACAACACAACCTATTAATTTTTTTGAAAAATGAGTTTTGACTCCAGATTTAATTAAATTTGGTTAAATCATTAAAATGTTAAAAAACTATAAAAAAGACTATAAATGCAAAAATTATTAAAAATTAATTACATTACAATTACATTACATTTATTACATTACATTGTCTATTGAAGAAGAACTGACCAGGGCTCAGTGGAATCTAGAATCTTTTTCGCGGGTCTCTAAAACTAATCGAGAAGGGTTTGTGCGGCTTTGAGTGCTCCCTGGCAGCTTGGTTTGTTTTCCTTTTCTCAGCACTCTCGTTGGACCATTAATTTTTCCCCTTACGTTTTTTGTTTCTGAAAAAAAAAAAAACCAACAATTTCTTGTTAATGACAAAAAGGTGAAGCATGGAATTCACAAGCGCTAAAGGCATTTTCATTGGTTCTTATAAATGAAACATTCTTCACAATTCTGTCTGTCCTTGCAGGCCAATTCATACAACCCATTTTGATTGACTGAATTTAAAAGAAGATTTCTGAATCCAAGATTTTCAAATGCATTCATTTGAGATTCACAACCAATGTCGGCATTCGCAGTGCTACATGAGCAAAATATTCCTATCCTTTGTGGGATGTGCAGTCATTTCTAATCTCACCAGATGATACAGTCATCAACCGGTTGAGCTTAACGTACCACTCGGCTCACAACATCTAAAATGGGCTAGGAGCAAGGTTACAAACATGAACGTCCCCCCTACTGGGTACAATTAAAAAATTATGCTTGGAATTGTTTCAAAGGGTCAATGTACCAACAAGATGAAATAGGCAGAGAAGAGCTGATACAATGACATGCGGTGTAAATAATTGTGATGAACAGTTTTACCCTATTTCAGAAGATTACACACATGAAAACGGTGAAGGAAATGACTTGAACGTTTGTTATAGCATCCCTCCATGTAATAACTGGGATTGACGAATGAACTGCTGAGTTGAGCTGTCTGAAAGGCGGTACCGAAGGTGAGCTTGTAATTTTTTAAAAAAATTAGCCACTAGAGCGACCATTTTCGTGTTCCTTCAGAGGGTAAACAATGCTTCAGGTTATGTCAATTTATTTGTTTAGTTTTTTCATTATTGTATAACGTTACCCCTGCCAATGGTAAAGCTGAAGAAGAAACCACCAAGTGCGAATTTCATAGGATATTTAATGATGTCACATGAAATCTGAAATATGAGCGTTTACTTTAAAAGGTGTTTTGCAGCAACTAGTCATTTGGCGGGTACAATGGTATTTGGGAAAATTTTTTGTAGGAAATGGCTGATTTGGTGGTATTCTCATTAGTCTTTTTAATGTACAAAATATTAAATCAAAGCACGGTAAGTTTCCAAAAATGTTTTTTTGATCACGTCTATAACTGGCTAGATGATATTCCCTTGGGGCAGAATTTTACATAAACGAATTGTTTTTGTAACGATAGAAAAAAAATATTGTCCTGAAGCTCCTTGGAAAAAAAATGTACAGACGCCTTAGTGCGATTTGAAAGACTGTGCAAGCATATCGCACAACCAAACCCAGAGGTAAATCAAATCTCTACTAGAATCCACTGGTGTCTATACAAGCTGGACTGATGTGAAGGCTGGGGTTGGAAAGAGAGCGTATGGAACGGGGGGGGGGGCTATTTTTTTTATTTTATTACCCAAGGCAGTTTTTCTGGTTTTTAGGTTGTGTTAGGTGGGGGTACTGTAGTGAACAGTATCTTATTCGAAGTGTGCAAATCCGGAAATAAATTGTGAATTTTGGTACACAAGTACTGTTATTACATTGAATAATCAAAAAAATTTATGGAAGCACTTGGCCCACAAACACCCCTTTCATGGCCCCCACTTGGATTTCCAAGGTTTACAAACAGGGGTAAATTTTGTTGAAAATGGTCCGAATTGTGTTGAAAAGCCAACAACATGATGGCTGTCTGGTTACAAGGATTTCCAAAAGTATAGTTTATAATCTACCCTGTGACTTATAGTTTTAGGAATTATGGGGTAAAAAACTGGAGAAACATGGGTAAAAAAGAGTCAATTGTGTGTTTGTACAAGGGGTCCAAAATTAAAAGTTGTCTCCGCTCCCCAATTTTTTGTAAAAAATGTGGTTAACTTTTGTTTTTAGGCTAATAGAATGGAATTAGGAATAGTTTTGACTAGCTTCACTACGTGTCGGTTATTAACCAAAAAAATGACGAATAGAAGTCAACAGCTATTGGCAGCTATTGTTCTATGACCTGTGACCTTTTTTGTGTTGGATACGGAAACTAAGCCACACATATAAGGCAAACTATTCTCCTTATTTACCACCACCGCATGCAAACAACAAATCCTTTAAGGTAGGGAAACAATATGCAACCCATATTAACTGAATAAAGCGACTTTAACTTTTGTGACCCCCTGTAACACACGCAAATTGACTGTTTCAACCATTTTTATACAGTTTTTAACCACCCATAACTCCGGAACTATAAGCCATAGATAGTGTAAACTATACTTTTTTTTGGAATCCTTGTGACCAGACAAACACAAAGGTGTGCTTTTTACCACATTCAGGACATTTTAAAATTTTGACCCCTGGATAACCTTGAAACCCGAAGCTGGGGGCCATTAAGGTGGGTTTGGCATTGCTTCCATCAATTTTATGGATTATCAATGCCTAAATACTTGTGTGCAGAAACTTCACAATTTTTATCCGAAGCGCCACACTCTTAACTACAGTCCCCTGCTATTGGGGGTAAAATCATTACATGTAATTGTTTTTGCCTGCTTGTTTTTTGAAATAATGCTTCCGACGCCCAATTTGACTTTAACATGGCTTCAAAGTTCCTAAAATCTTTGCAGAGGCTCTGCTCCACGCCTTAATTATATTCTAAAGAGTCCACTTGTATGAGAAGATACAAACAAGCTTGCTAATTTAATTTTCATTCCCCTAGGTTATGAGGATTCTTATAGTCGCCCGCAGTGGGGCTCGTATTTTTCCGTTTAATTTTAACAATGTGTTTTTAACTTTTTTTATTAGGCCCAAATATAACAGTTCTTTACATACAGTTGCAAAAATAAGTTGAACCAAAATTAACTCAATACCCAAATTTCGAACTTGGTCCCATATACTGGTTCCATTACTCCGCCATTTCCATAATCACTAAATAATGGTAAGTAAAGACCACTTTTGGAATTGGAATAAGCTTCGAATACAGCCGAAACGTGGACATTTTTTTACCTGTTTTTGCGAGGGAGATTACAATTAGCATTGCACAGAGCTGGAAATAAAACATTTAAGGTCCGTGTACACAAAAAGTTTTAGACCAGGTTAAGCTAGACCTGTCTAGTCAAATTAGTTTTTGTTCCAAAATGACAGTTATCCATTTCTTCCATAAATTCAGGCCCACTAATCAGCAGCGATTTCTTTCAAAATGTAAACAAATCGCGCCCCCTATTTTCATCTAGTCCATTTTTTTTTCGCACTGCTGATTGGGGGGAAATTGTGTGCTGCAGTAAAGACCATCTTTAAAGAGTGTCTAACGCTCAAACAACGTCGTATTTTGTCAAGAAAATAAACAGTTTTTAAATAAATCCATTTTTTTAACTATTAAAAAGTGGGATCCTAACTTTTCAGGGTCTGTAAAACAGTCGAATGTTATCTTTCGAGACCCGCGTTTTGGTGGTAAATACTTCAAGTGGTTTGGTTTTCACGGTGCAAAGACCGTGTATAAACTGTTTGATATAACCCAACCCTAGCATTTATAGGGACAAATGGGCATTTTTGAATTTGGTAAAAAAAAATCACTGATTGGGCTTACAAATGCTTACGTTTTGGACATTATGCCAACAAATTGACACGTCACATTTTCAGTAACATCCCCATATATACCTTGCTGTAGGATTAAGATCGCTAAAAAAACGATCCATTTCTAACCTCTATATATTTATATTTATTATTTCTTTTTATTCCAAAATGTAGTTGTAGATATTTTTCTGGAATCGACAAAATGGGTCGCCTTCAACTGCACCCTTGTTCGAGAGCAGCATAAGGAGGAGGGGCAAGAGGAGGAGGGGGGAAGTAAAGGAAGCCGTTGATCATGAAAGCACCCATTTTGGGGGAAATTTGGTGTGTTTTGAAGAATATTGGTAAAAAATTACGAATTTGGGGATATTATTACATGATATTGGAAATTGTAAAATATATATCCAACTGAACATTCAACTCATGGCTGGAAGGCGACAAGTTGTTGGTTTTGCCCTATTTAAAGTTTGCATTCATAATACTTTAAGTAAAGTTTTCTTTTCATAATAACGTGTTTTTTATAAATGGAGGATGGGGGATTTGTAACTCGACAAATGTTTTGAAATCCTCTAATAGTTGTGTCTGATACAACAAAAAAATAATCGGTTGAGAGCTAGAAATTTATTGCTTTACTTAAAGTAATTGCTCCAGGTCGATATTTGGATTTGAAAAAGTTCTGTTTTAATTTTGTTACTCATTTGCTCTTCACCTATTAACCCGGTACGCGGTCGGTTTAAACATAATGTGTTTCTGATTTTTTTTCAACCAAAGTACGAGACTGTCCCACAGTCCTCGGCTCTGTCTTCGTATTTAGGGACCCAGTATGTTTGAACACATAAATCAAAATAATTTATTTTATTATTTGGAAGTATATTTTTCAACGGTGGCAAATTCACCAATATGCAGTGCATATCATGTACTGTGTATATAAAATAGATCAAGAATTAAATACTTCAAACATCAGAGAACCACTGGCAAAGCTTCTTATGCCCTGCCTGGACATAATCGGTTCCCATCCCTGAGTTTGGTCCTATTTTTAGAATACCGGCCCGCCCTCATACGAACCAACTTTGTCATGTATTGACAAATTCAAAACAATAAAACCACTCGCCCCGCTCGCACCGCCCGTTGGACTCAAGATATGTGTAGTCTTTATTACTCCGATTCGTTTTTATACCACAGAACCCGAGAGGGGCATACCAAATACTCACATTGTTAGAATTTTTTTGTGCCAAATTTTATTCCGAATCTGATGATCATGCTGCCCACTACTGATAATAACTGTAACATAAATATGTAGATGGCTACCTACTACTGTAGATACATCCATTGTTTTTCTTCTGTTTACTTCTTACTTCTCAACGAATAACGTGGCTTGACAATTGGGGTTCACCAATTAGAAAATAAGAATCGTACATATAAGGTATATTGATATTGATATATCTATGATTTTTTATTATCCATGCACTTATGGGTCTAATCCTTTTTGACAAGGCCAATAGAGCGGGGTAATCGGGGGGTTCAAGTATCCTTTCCATTGTTAACGAATTAGAGTGAAAGAGAAAGGGATAACGTCCCAACTGGGGGTCTGGTAAAAGCGGCAGACATTCATTTTTCGTTTCGCGAATTTACAACTGAAGATAACTGATGGTCCCATTAACTTCCAATTTACACAAATTAAGGAAAAATGGCAATATAAAAAGTGAGTTTTTAAGCAATTGTTTTTCTCACTCCCTTTTTCACACAACCAGAAAGACAAGAAACGAAAATCTTGTGTTTTTTCTTGTTCTCCGTTGTCCTTTTCATACAAAAGCATAAAAAACATTTGAAACATATTGAACATTTTGTTTTTTCTTACACAATGCCTTCGTTTTTAATGGGGGGGGGGGGGGGTGTAGTAAAAGACGAACAAAAACATACTACCGGACAAGCAGCAATCATCTACTGTAGATAGCAATTATATTGATTTTTGTATATTGCGTAAAGCATATGGATATGGGAATTGGCAAGGTGGGGGGTGTATGCGAAGCGGCCATACTGGGTGAAGCTGCTGAGCCGAGTACGCGGTTTGGTGTAATGCATGGTAAATCTCTCCATAATCCCAAGTCATGATTCCGAAAAGATATAATTCAATATCTATACATGGTATGATGTACTTTTAACATTTTAAATGGTTGATAAAAGTAATATTCTACCTATAGAGAGAAATGAAGTACGTAAAGTAATTCTATTGAAGATAACATTGTATCTTTTTTTTGATAATCATGTATATAATTTGAATGGCGTTTAATTGTAAATCCAGTAAGGCCAACGAAAAAAAGACGCTCCGCCCTGATCTTGGCGTTTTGAGATAGGGGTTATTTGTTAAATTATATATGCAAAGCAACTGTTTCAAAACAAACAATGTTACAGTGACATTGGACCAAGAAACCCACCCTTTACGAAATAATCTGGTTCCGTGGGGCGGATTTAAGAGGAAGGAAAAAGGCTTCACAAATCAGCAGCTATTAAGGGTCGGGGGGGGCTGAGCCCCAGTCTTTAAAGCGTAGACTAGAGGGAGCGGAAGCGGGACTGCTAGCTGGCTCCGCACTTTAGAGTGCCGAACATGGCTGTCTGAGGGGCCCCTGAGAGACATATTTTTGAGGGGGGGGGGCTGTCAGCGGCTGCTGACATCTTTAAATCCACCACTGTTTGTTCTATGCTGCCTAAACCATGCAGAGATATAGCTTTTGTGACCAAATAAGCTTAGCAATATATTTTTTGGCCCTAAGTTAATTGATATCACTTTTTGTTAGTATTACATTGTATATAAAATCAGACAACCTAGGGTACATTGACTAGGTAGCCGCATCTGTTACATAATAAAACGATAGTAATCTTTTATTGTTTTATTGTAGATGTCATTAGCTATATCTCTTTCATCAATATTTATTGTGGGCTTGCTATGAGAAATGGGCAAAATAGCCACCCGAGGTATCAGAACAGCAATGACATAGAATTTTCCCCTCGCTTTTGTTGAACTCAACTGCCAATGGGGTCATTTACTGCAGCTGGACAGCAGTGATAACGTTCGTCCTATTAACGTATTCAGAACATACCATCATGTTATTTCATTGGCTGGATTCTGATTACAATTGCCTATATCCCTAGAGGAAAGAAGTTTGACAGACCTGTTTTCCCGGACAACCTCGTCCCCCGAGAGTCACCGTAGTGTAATAAAACACATACTCCATGGTTGAATCGGGGGAAATAGGCACACTATTTTTCCTTTGAGGATTGGCTAACCAACAAAACAAAAACGTATAAAATGTTTTTAAAAATGTTTTTACAAATTCGGGCAATATTTTTTGAAAATGTTGTACAACATTAAAGGTATGGAGCTATTTCAATATTTAGAAAACATTTTGTATGTCATTGGGTAGAATGAGGCAAATATCATGAAAATGTTATATAAATGTTTTCCATTATCATTTCTGCCAACATCTTGTTGAACGTAAAAGGATGTCTTTGTTTCCGTTTATGTGTATTTGTTGTTCTCTACTTGTATGAGGGCATGGCACTTGCACATACACCCCATCATGTACCGTGGGACAAACTGCGGTTTTGATGGTAGCGCATAATGCTTGTTGGCATAGCCCTAATCAGTATTGTGCTAATATTGATAGTTCACCACTAAAAGCAGTTTTTTGCCGGGTGCGGTATGTTTATATCTTGGTGATGAATGGGAGTTTGAGGGCTCAATTTCAGGACGAGACATGAAAACATTACGGGCCTTTCATCTGCAATGGTATCAAAATCGATATCACTTCCGGGTAAATCAGGTGGTCCCCAAAGACGATCGGATTGTGTCTGAACATGTTTGGTAAAAACATTTCAGTTCACATTTTTCTACATCATGCTAGGTAGGTTAGTCACTTAAATTGTGTTATCAACTTTGTGGTGCGACTAGGGCGGTCAATGGGTTAAGTTTACACTGACAGGGGTCCAGAATTTTTAAATCTTCAATCATGTTGAAATGTTATGGGGTTCATATTTGTCGTCTAGTCATAAGGGATTCCAAAACTGTATATTTTTACATCTAATGAGCATGATGAAGGTAAAAACACTTTTGTCCAAATTACAAACAATTCCAACAATTTTCGGGCTCGCTATGCTCGCCGGGTTATACGACCATTTTTTTAATTAAACCGAACGGGTTTTTTCGAAAATCTTGAACAGAGTGAGGCGGTGTAGCGAAACACATTTATACTAACACAATACCATTATATCGAGATATATAATATATATATCATATATATTATATATATATATATATATAATCCCCCCCACACACCACACACACACACGATTGAGTAACGTTTAAACCACCCTCGTTTTTTTTTAAATTATTTTGGGGTTGTAAAATGCCCATTCGTTTTAGAAATAATTATCTTATCATTTCCCCATTAACTACATTGGAAAAAGATTGATTTCAATGAAAAATGCAAAGCTCTGCATTCGCGCGGGAGGGGGCACCCTCCCCCCCCCACACCCATCCCGGCGCTGTGTATGCTACGCAGCCATTCTATCCCATCTCATCTTAACCTCTCTCTTGGCACCCCACTCCAGGCAGGGGCCCGGGATCGTCCCTGAAAGATACTCACCTAAAATGCTCAATTCCAAGTTAGAGATGATCGGATTTTTCGTTTTTTCATGCAGTCCGATTTATGTACAGTATAAAAGTGCCGTAGGATACCGTGTATAAAACAAAATTTCCGGATCCCGGAATTTTGAAACAAAGTTGTGATTCTATATGAAGGACTTCGATTGCGCTTAATATTCCACACAGGGATTCTTATATGGACAACGCATATGTATATTCAAAAACACCAATTTGTTGTTTGAAAATGAGGGCCCGCCCTCACGGAAATCTCCGATTCGGCCTTAAATTACCTGGATGTCTTCTAATGTCCTATTCTGCTTGAAAATATGTATTTGCGGTGCAAAACATTCTCTATTCTTCCAATGGCCTTAGACTATTTTGTGAGTAAAAGTGGGGAGGAAAAGGAAATTTCATAATTTTGTGAAAATGTGCCCAGTGCCGCTTTAAACGCAAGAGTCAATTAGTCATTGGGGGTGGGAAGGGTGTTGGCGCAAGGTATCTTCCCTCGCCTTCACACAGTGAGGTCTCTGGTTCGATCAGGGGCCCTCGTTATCGGTGCTTTATGTGAATTTGGTTTATCGATCCATACTCCGGGTTTTCTCCGGTTTCCTCCTGCCTTCTAAATCGAGCTTCTTGCGTAAAATCTATTCTGTATTATGGTTTCTCTTGATGTGCTGAGCGCCTTTCATGGCTTGCCGCCCGCGCCTTCTTGAGCACGTTACGTGAATGTAGCGCGGTTTTACAAAAATACACAAATTATTATTATAGTGCAGACAATATCTCCAGATGGACGGTGTATAGAAGGCATACAACACAAATTCAACACGTATATTCCATGGCGATAGTTGGGCATGCACGCCAGGGGCATCTGTGTGAGGGGGTGAGAGGGGCTTCTTGAGCCGAGGGGGGAGAGGGTTTCTTGTGACAGGGGGAGAGGGCGTCTCTGCCTAGAGGGGAGAGGTGTCCCGGGCCGGGGGGGGGGGGGGTTCTTGTGCCGAGGGGAGAGGGCATTCTCGTTGTCCAAGGGGAGGGCATCTAGTTGCCAAGGGGGGAGAGAGGATTCGTGCCAAGGGGGACAGGGCGTCTCGTACCGAGGGGGACGAGGGCCGTCTTGTGCCGAGGAGAGGGTGTCTTGTGCCGAGGAGAGTCCGACCGTAATGTCGTTCAACTACAAGACGGGTTTTTCTTGTGCCGAGGGGTGAGAGGGCATCTCGTGGCAAGGGGGGAGAGGGCATTCATTGCCAAGGGGGGGAGAGGGCCGTCTCGTGCTTAAGGAGAGGGTCTCACGCACGAGGAGAGTCCGACCGCAATGTCGTTAAACTACAAGACGAGGTTTCTTGGGCTGAGGGGGAGAGGGCGGCTTTCTGGTGTCGAGGGGGGAGCGGAGAGGGTTTCTTGATGCCGAGCGGAGGAAGGAGAGGTTTCTTGTCCGAGAGGGGGGGGGGGGGAAGGGTTTCTTGTGCCGATGGGGGGTGACGGTTCTGTGCGAAGGGGGGAGAGGGCGTCTAGTGACGAGGGGGGAAGAGGGCGTCTCGTGCCGAGGACAGTCCGACCGACAATGTCGTAAACTACAAGACGGGTTTCTCGTGCCGAGGGGGAGAGGGCGTCTCGTGCCGAGGGGGAAAAGAGGGCGTCTCGTGCCAAGGTGGGAGAGGGCGTATCGGGCGCCGGGGGAGAGGGCTGTGTCTCGTGCCGAGGGGGGGAGAGGGCCGTCTCGTGCAGAGGGGAGAGAGGGCGTCTCGTGAAGAGGGGGGAGAGGGCGTCTCGTGCCCCGGGGGAGGTGGCGTCCTCGGCCATGGAGAGAGTCCGACCCGCAATGTCGTTAAACTACAAGAGGGGATCTTGTGCCGAGGAGGAGAGGGTTCTTTGCCGAGGGGGGGGGAGGAGGGTTCTTGTGACGAGGGGGAGAGGTTTGTGCCGATTGGGGAGAGGGTTTCTTGGTGATGAGAGGGGGGCGGGGGGGGGGGGTTTCTTGGCCGAAGGGAGTAGGAGGGCGTCTCGTGCTGAGGAAAAAGTTGGGCGTCTCGTGCCGAGAAGAGTCCGACCGCAATGTCGTTTAACTACAGACTGGTGCTTGTGCAGAGGGGTGAGAAGGGGGAGAGGGTTCTTGTGTCCGAGGGGCGGAGAGGGTTTATGTGACGCGGGGGGAGAGGGTTTGTGCCGAGGGGAAGAGGGCGTCTCGTACCCAGGGGGAGATGGCGTTTCTGTGCTGTGGAGAGAGTCCGACCGGCAAATGATGATAAACTACAAGGGGGAGAGGGTTTCTTGTGCCGGAGGGGGGAGAGGGCATCTCGTGCCAAGAGGGGAGAGGGCGTTCTCGTGCTGAGGAGAGGGCGTCTCACGCCGAGCAGAGTCCGAACGGCAATGGTCGTTTTAAACTACAAGACGGGTTTCTTGTGCAGCAGGGGGAGAGGGTCTTGTGCAGAGGGGGGAGGGAGAGGTGTTTCTTGTGCGAGGGGGGAGGAGAGGGTTTCTTGTGCCGAGGGGGCGAGGGTCTGTGCCGAGGGGGAGGAGAGAGGGGTCGGTGCCGATGGGGTGGGTGCAGGGTTTCGGTGGCCGAGAGGGATGAGGGCGGTCTCGTGCCAGGATGAGAGTCCGACCGCATGTCGTTTAAACACAGACGGGTTTCTCGTGCCGAGGGGGAGAACGAGGGCCAATCTTGTGTCGAGGGGGAAGGGGAAAGGGAGAAGGGGAGTCTCGTGCCGAGGGGGGAGGTGAGAGGGCGTCCGTGCCGAGGGGGAGGAGGAGGGGCGTCTCGTGCCGAGGTGGGTGAGGGCTCTTGTGCCGAGAGGGGGGAGGAGAGGGTTCTTGTGTCGAGGGGAAGAGGGCGTCTCGTGCCCAGGGGGAGAGGGAGAGATGCGTCTCGTGCCGTGGAGAGTCCGACCGCATGTGATGATAAACTACAAGGGGGAGGAGGGTTTATTGTGCCGAGGGGGAGAGGGCATCTGTGCCAAGGGGAGAGGCGTATCGTGTCTGAGGAGAGGGCGTCTCACGCCGAGGAGAGTCCGATCGCAATGTCGTGAAACTACAAGAGGGTTTTTGTGCCAAGGGGGGAGATGGTTTCTTGCTGCCGAGGGGGGAGCGGGTTTCATGTGCCGAGGGGGGAGAGGGTTTTCTTGTGGCCGAGGGGGGGAGGGTTTCTTGTGCCGAGGGGGGGGAGGGTTTCCGTGCCGGAGGGGGAGAGGGGCATCTCGTGATGAGGAGAGGGCGTCTCACGCCGAGCAGAGTCCGACCGCAATGTCGTTAAACTACATGAGGATTTTCTTGGGCCAAGGGGGAGGAGGGTTTCTTGTGCGAGGGGGGGGGGGGAGAGGGTCTTGGCCGAGGGGGGAGAGGGTTCTTGTGCCGAGGGGTTGAGAAGGCTTCTTGTACCGAGGGGAGAGGAGGGCGTCTCATTGTGAGGAGAACAGGGCGTTATCGTGCGAGAGAGTCCGACGCAATGTCGTTTTAAACTACAAACGGGTTACTTCTGCCGAGGGGGAGAGGGCGTCTCGTGCGAGGGGGGAAAGGGCCGTTCTCGTGCCGAGGGGGGGAGAGGGGTCTCGTGCGAGGGGGGGAGAGGGCGTCTCGGGCCCAGGGGGACGGTGGTCCGTCTCGTGTCGATGAGAGGTCCGACAGCAATGTCATTAAACTACATGAGGGATTCTGTGCCGAGGAGGAGAGGGTTTCTTGTTGCCGAGGGGGGAGAGGGTTTTCTTGTGCGAGGGGTGGCGAGAGGGTTACTTTTGACGAGGGGAAAGGAGGGCGTCTCCTGCCCTGGATGAGAGGGCGTCTCGTGCCGTGGAGGGAGTCCGACCGCAATGATGATAAACTACAAGGGGTGAGAGGGTTCTTGTGCTCGAGGGGGAAGAGGGGAAGTCTCGTGCCGAGGGGGAAGAGGGCTTCTCGGCCGGGGGGGGAGAGGTATGTCTCGTGGCGAGGGGGGTGAGGGCGTCTTGTGCCGAGGGGGGAGCGTTCTTGTGCCGAGGGGAAACGAGGGCGTCTCGTACCCAGGGGGAGGAAGATGGCGTCTCGTGCCGTGGAGAGAGTCCGACCGCAATGATGATAAACTACAAGTGGGAGAGGGTTACTTCTGCCGAGGGGGAGAGGGAATCTCGTGCCAAGGGGGGAGAAGAAGGCCCCGTCTCGTGCTGAGGATGAGGGGTCTCACGCCGAGCAGGGTCCGACCGCATTGTCGTAACACAAGAAGGGTCTTGTGCAGAGGGGGAGGAGGGTTTCTTGTGCCGAGGGGAAGAGGGCGTATCGTGCCCAGGGGACGATGACGTCTCGTGACGTGGAGAGAGTCCGACCGCAATGATGATAAACTACAAGGGGGAGAGGGTTTCTTGTGCCCGAGGGGGGAGAGAGGGCCCGGAGAGGGCATCCGTGCCAAGGGGTTGAGAGGCGTCTCGTGTCAGGAGAGGCCGTCTAACGGGCCGAGCAGAGTCTAACCGCAATGTCGTTAAACTACAAGACGGGTTTTTGTGCAGAGGGGGGAGACGCGTGTTCTTGTGCTAAGGGGGGAGAGGGTTTCTATTGCCGAGGGGGGAGAGGGTTTTCTGTGCAGAGGGAGGATGAGGGGAGAGGGTTCTTGTGCCAAGGGGGGAGAGGGTTTCTATTGCCGAGGGGGAGAGGGGTCGGTGCCGAGGAGAGAAGGCTTCAGAGTGGCCCAGGGGGAGGATGGCGCCTCGGTGCCGTGGAGAGAGTCCCGACGCAAGATGATAAAACTAAAGGGGGACGACCGCGGTTATTGTGCGGGAGGGGGGAGAGGGCATCTCGTGCCAAGGGGGGAGAGGGCTTCTTGTGCTGAGGAGAGGGGTCTCGCGCCGAGGAGATTCCGACCGCAATGTCGGTAAACTACAAGACGGGTTTCTCGTGCAGGGGAGGAGAGGGTTTCTTATGCCGGGGGGGGAGAGGGTTTATTGTGCCGAGGGGGAGAGGGTTTCTGGCCGAGGGGGGAGAGGGTTCTTGTGCCGAGGGGGGGTTGAGGGTTTCTTGTTGCCGACGGGGTGGGGGAGAGGGCGTCTCATGCTGAGGAGAGGAGGGCGTCTCGTGCCGTGGAGAGAGTGGGTCTCGTGCCATGGAGAGGCACGAGAGTCCGACCGCAATGGTCGTTTTAAACTACAAGAGGGGATTCTTGGGAGGAGGAGGAGGGTTTTCTTGGCGAGGGGTGAAGGAGAGGTGGTCTTGTGGGAGGGGGGAGAGGGTTTGTTTTCGAGGGGGGAGAGGGGTTTCTTGTGCCGAGGGAGGAGGTTTCTTGTGCCGAGGGGGTGGATGGGGAGAGGGGTCTCGTCTCGTGCCGAGGAGATCGACCGCAATGTCGTTAAAACTAATATATAGACGGGTTTTTGTGCGAGGGGGGAAGAGGGTTTTTCTTTGTGCCGAGGGGAGAGGGTTTCTTGTGCCGAGGGGGGGGGGTAGGTAGAGGGTTTTCTGTGGCCGATGGGGAAGAGGGCCAGTATCGTGCCAGGGGGAGAGGGCGTCTAGTGCAGAGGGGGGAGAGGATTTCTTCTGACGAGGGGGGAAGGGCTTCTTGTGCCGAGGGGGCGAGGGTTTATTGTCCCGAGGGGAAGAGGGCGTCTTGTACCCAGGGGGAGATGGCGTCTCGTTGCTGTGGAGAGAGTCCCGACCGCAATGATGATAAACTACAAGGGGGAGGTGGGTTTCTTGTGCCGAGGGGGAGACGAGGGGCATCTCGTGCCAAGGGGGGAGAAGGCGTCTCGTGCTGAGGAGGGGCGTCTCACGCCGAGCAGAGTCCGACCGCATAACGTTAAACTACAGACGGGTTTCTTGTGTTAGAGGGCGGGGGAGGAGGTTCTTGTTGCCGAAGGGGGCGGGGGGTTTCTTGTGCCGAGGGGGGAGAGGGTTTTTGGCCGAGGGGGGAGAGGGGTTCGTGTGCCGAGGGGAAGAGGGCGTTTTCTAGAGCACAGGGGGAGGTGGCGTCTCGTGCCGTGGAGAGAGTCCGACCGCAATGATGAATTAACTACAAGGGGGAGAGGGTGGTTTGCTTGTGCCGAGGGGGGGGAGAGGGCATCTCGTGCCAAGGGGGGAGAAGGCGTCTAGTGCCGAGGAGAGGGCGTCTCACGCCGAGCAGAGTCCGACCGCAATGTCTAAACTACAAGAAGGGTTTCTTGTGCAGAGGGGGGGAGGTTTTGTGCCGAGGGGGGAGACGGGTTTCTTGTGCGAGGGGGGGGGGGGGTTTGTGCCGAAGCGGGAGGGAGGAAGGTTTCTTGTGCCGAGGGGGGGGGTGAGGGTTTCTTGTGCGAGGGGGGAGGGAGAGGGCTGTTCTCATGCTGAGGAGAAGAGGGCGTCTCGTGCCCAGGGGAGGGGCGTATCGTGGCATGGAGAGAGTCCGACCACAATGTCGTTAAACTACAAGAGAGGGATTCGGGTGGCCGAGGGGGAGGGTGTCTTGTGGCGAGGGGGGAGCGGGTTTGTGTCGAGGGGGGAGAGGGTTTCTTGTGCGGAGGGGGGGGAGATTTCCGTGTGCCGAGGGGGGAGCGTGTCTGTTGTGCCAAAGGGAGGAGAGGGCGTCTCGTGTGAGGAGAGGCGGGGCGTCTCGTGCGAGGAGAGTCCCGACCGCATGTCGTTAAAAGACAAAGGGGGTTTCTCGTGCCGAGGGGGGAGGGAGAGGGCATCTCGTGGCGAGGGTGGAGAGGGCGTCTTGTGCCGAGGGGAGGGAGGGCGTTCTCGTGCCCAGGGAGAGTGGCGTCTCGTGCCATGGAGAGAGACGACCGCACTGTAGTTAAACTACAAGAGGGGGATTCTTTGTGCGAGGGGGGAGAGGGTTTATTGTGCAAGGGGGGAGAGAAAAAGGGGGGGGGTGTTTTTTTTTTTGCCCTTGTGGCCGAGGGCAGCGAGAGGGTTTTTTATGGCCGAGGTGGAGGGGGACCCTCTCGTGCTGAGGGGAGAGGGCGTCTCAAAGATGAGGGGGGAAGGGCAGTCTCGTGCAAAGGGGGGGGCTCTCGTGGCGGAGGGGGGAGAGGGATTCTTGGTGATGGGGGGAGGGAGAGGACAGTTCTGTGCCCAGGGGGGAGGTGGAGTATCGTGCCATGGAGAGAGTCCGACCACAATGTCGTAACTACAAGAGGGGATTCTTGTGCCGAGGAGGAGAGGGTTTCTTGTTGCCGAGGGGGCGGGGAGAGGGTTGAGAGGAGAGGGTTTTCTGTGCGGAGGGGGGGATTTCTGTGCCGAGGGGGGAGGAAGAGTGTTTTTGTGCCAAGGGAGGAGAGGGTTGTTGTGAATGAGGAGGAAGAGGCGTCTCGTGCCGAGGAGAGCGACGCAATGTCGTTAAAAACTACAAGAGGGGTTTCGCGTGCCGAGGGGGAGAGGGAATCTCGTGGCGAGGGGGAGAGGGCTTCTGGTGCTGAGGGGGAGAGGACGGTCTCGTGCCACCAGGGGGAGATGGCGTCTGCCATGGAGATAGTCCGACCGCAATGTCGTTAAAACTACAAGAGGGGCTCTTGTGCCGAGGGGGGAGAGGGATTCTTGTGCGAGGGGGGAGAGGGTTCTTGTTGCCGAGGGGGAGAGGGTTTTGTGCCGGAGGGGGGAGTATGGTGTGTCTTGTGCCAAAGGGGGGAGGTGTGTCTGGGCCGAGGGGAAGAGGGCGTATCGTGCCAAGGGGGAGGAGGGCGTCTCGTTGCCTTGGGGGAGAGGGTTTCTCGTAGCGAGGGGAGGGAGAGGGTTTCGTGTGCCGAGGGGTGGGGGGGAGATGGCGTCTCGTGACCAGGGGAGTGGGCGTCTCGTGCCATGGAGAGAGTCCGACCGCCCAATGTCGTTAAACTACAAGAGGGGATTCTTGTGCCGAGGGGGAGGGGTTTCTTGATGCCGAGGGGGGAGGAGGGCCCGTCTTGTGCCAAGTGGGGGAGAGGGTCGGTGCCGAGGGGGGAGAGGTTTTTTGTGCCGAGGGGGAGGAAGAGGGCGTTATGCTGAGGGGGGAGAGGGCGTCTCAAGCCGAGGAGAGTCCGACCGCAATGTCGTTAAACTACAAGAGGGGTTTCTCGTGCCGAGGGGGGAGAGGGAAGAGGGCATCTCGTGGCGAGGGAGGACGAGGGCTTCTTGTGCTGAGGGGGGAGGGGGAAGAGGACCCACCCGTCGGTGCCAGGGGGGGAGATGGCGTTTCCTGCCATGGAGATAGTCGACAGCATGTCGTTAAACTACAAGCGGGGATTTTGTGACGAGGGGGAGAGAGGGATCTTGTGCCGAGGGGGGTGAGAGGTTCTTGTGCCGAGGGGGGAGAGGGTTTCCTTGTGCCGGGGGGGAGGAGAGGGTTCTTTGTGCCAAGGGGGAGAGGGTTTTTGTGCGAGGGGGAAGAGGGCGTCTCGTGCCAAGGTGGGAGAGGGCGTCTCGTGCCTGGGGGGAGAGGTGGGGTCTGTGCGAGGGGGGAGAGGGTTTTTGTGCCGAGGGGTGGGGGAGGGATGGGGATGGCGTCTCGTGCCCAGGGGAGGGCGTGGCGTTCGTGCCATGGAGAGAGACGACAGCAATGCGTTAAACTACAAGAGGGGATTCTGGTGCCGAGGGGAGGGGTTTCTTGTGCCGAGGGGGGAGGAGGCCCGCCGTCGTGTCCCGAGTGGGGAGAGGGTTTCTTGGAAGAGGGGGAGGAGGGTTTTTTGTGCGAGGGGGGAGAGGGCGTCTCTTGCTGAGGAGAGGGCGTCTCACGCCGAGCAGAGTCCGGCCGCATGTCGTAAACTACAACGAGAGGGTTTCTATTGCCGAGGGGGAGAGGGTGGTTTCTTGTGCGAGGGGGGAGAGGGTTTTCTGTGCGAGGGGGAAGAGGGCGTCTCATGCTGAGGGGAAGAGGGCGTATCAAGCCGAGGAGAGTCCGACCGCAATGTCGTTTAAAAATACAAACGAGGGGTTTCTTGTTGCCGAGTGGGGAGAGGGTTTCTTGTGCCAAGGGGAGAGAGGTTTCTTGTGCCGGGGAGGAGAGAAGAGGAGATTCTTGTGCCGAGGGGGAGAGGGCGTCTTGTGCGAGGGGAAGAGAGGCAGACCCTTCGAAAGTCCGGACCGTTTAAACTACAAGAGGGGTTTCTTGTGCAAGGGGGAGAGGGTTTCTTGTGCGAGGGGGAGAGGGAGGAGGGTTTTCTTGTGCGAGGTGGGAGAGGGGTTTTTCTTGTGCCGAGGGGTGAGAGGTGGGCAGAGGTTTATTGTTGGAGGTACCAAATGATTGTAAAATTTAATTTTGATGGAGTATGGAAGAAAATGCTAACTTTGGAAAACTTAGAAAATCAGAGCTGTCCGTGTCCAATAGCATTATTTGGGGCAGGTTGTTAGCCCGACTTTGCATCTTAAAATCGCGGATCATTTGAGTTGTTTGAAAAAATGACAATTTTACATTTAAAGCCATATCAGCGATTTCTTCACCAATGGAAACAAATCGCGCCCCCTATTTTTCATCAAAGTCATTTTTTTGCCACTATTGTATTAGAAATTGTGGTAGTATAAAAATTCATGCACGTGACTAAGCGAACACGCCGTATTTGTAAAGCCATTATGAATTTTATGCTTTGTTTACTAATTCAAAAAGTCGGGATCCGACTTTTTAAGGCCCAGAAACAGGCGCCACCGTAAATGGCATTCTTCAAATCGACATTAAAAATACCTAAGTGTCTGTTTTTCACAAAGAAAAGTATATAAGGTGTTGTGGACCTAAGCATATGTCAGTATTTAGAGACAAAAATGGGCATTTGAATTTGGAAAGTGATTCGTGGCTTTAATATCAATCCATAACCGAATCTTTAACATGCTAGTTTAGACAGAGGCCTATATTCTATCTGATTAAGCCTATTCAACATAATTTCAAAGATGGTACGCGCGAAATCCAACAAAAATATACCTTTGACCCAAATCTATTTTAAATTTTTTCATAGCGGTCATTCGACGTCAGTTGAGTTGCTGAAAAGAATAAGCAGTATTTGGGTGACCTGCGCTTTGACTGAATCACGAGGAAGCGTGCGCGAACATTGTTCTGAGCAAAAAAAAATCACTTTTGGAATTAGACTGCGAAACAATGGGCTGCAAGGGCCTTCAAAAGCCCGACCGCAATGTTGACGTCGCGTCGTTTTTTTAAAATTCGAGGGGTTGACTGTGCCAATGGGGGAGAGGGTTTCATGGCAAGGAGTATGGTATTTTTGTACCATAATATGTATTCTTCCAATGTCCTGGACTATCATTTGAGGGCAACTTGAAGAAATTTCATTATTTTGTTGAAAAATTTGACAGTGCCTCTAAGTACATTAATTAAGCATAACTTACCTATCTAACAATCAAGAATATTGACTAAGAGGATACAGGACACTTTCCAGAAAGAACCGCCTCCGTTTTTTTCGAACCCGTTTTTTTCTCATATTTTGTAATACATGATGAAAGCTAAGTGAATATAATACCGAATTATTCCGTTTTATGTAATTATGGATTTTTTTCCTGCCGTGCACGAACAGAAAAACCAAAGCATGCTTTTCTACAGGGACGATTAAGATCTCAACGTATCAGGTGCAATTTGAGAACATAGAGAAATATTCTATCCTCCTGGCCACTGTTACTTAAAAGAATTTGTATAAACTGAATACCACTCTCCCCATGGTTTGGAAACATTGAAATTTCCATTTCCCCTTCAGTATGACCATATAGGGCAGTGACTTGTGACCCAGTTGAAAACCTGTCATAATGATCCCTAAATATGCAAGAAAATTACTTGGAACTATTTAAATATTTTTCAGTTTAAAACACATTGGACGAACAAGAACAAATTCTTTTTGAAGGAAAACTCCCTGAAAAATTCATCTGTTACCTATTTTATTTTCTGTGTTTTATATGTATTTAGTCCTATAGGCATTGTTGACTGGACGGACAATTATGGCATACATTCAACTGATTGAGCCATTTCAACAGTTTGACCCCCTGTGAACCTTAAAGGGCCCGTTTGAAAAAGTGACACACCAATTTGAGAGTAGGCTACTAACTATTAGGGTCCAATACTAACTACCAAAGGTGTCAACTTTTTTGTAGTTGGCGGGGGGGCGGTGAACGATGTTTGACCTGGGGGCCATGCTCCTGTTCTAAAGGAAGGCGATGGCGAATTCTGCATTTCACATTGCGCGTGCAACAGAATAAGGCATAGGTCAGTTAGTCGATATATAAAATACAGGTTCTTGGACAATGGGGAGGATAAGGGGAGTTCATGACAAGGTGGCGTTGGGTTTGATTTTCAAAGGAGGTCGAGATTATGGGATATAAAGTAAGGTTCTTGGACAAAGGGAGATTCTCGGACATGGCGAGAAAGTCGAGGTTAAGGTAGGGAAGAGGTTGGAAAACAGAGGTTCTGGAGAAGGGCATGGGAAAAGAAAAAGAGAGCTCGTGGAAAAGGTGAGAAGGGAGAGAGAAGGTGTTCTTAAACAAAGGGAGGAAGTCTTAATGCTGAGTAAATGAAGGGAAGAAGGAGAAAGAAGAAAGAAGCCATTTTTTACGCTAGGGTGAATGGAGGATTTCAAATATTTGGCGAAATATAGCGTTCTCCCTTCGATTCATGTCCAAAAACTGGCCCCCCCCAATTTGCGAATGCTGCATTAAAAGGTTGATGTTCCCCTCTCTCCTGGTTGAAACTATCACGTCCAATTATCACTTAATTTCAAAAACTCCATTCTCCTACCCTGGCGTAATAAGACCTCCTCCTTAAAGTTGGTAATCAGCATAGTCATGACGGCATAATACTTTAAAGGTGCAAACGAGAGGATTTTGAGGCACAAAAATATTGTGTCATAATTAATAATTTTCAAAGAATTAGACACTCAGGTGATTCTTACCTTATATTGGTACAGAATGTCCTAAAACTTAACAGAGAGAAAAAGGGTTGTTTGATTTGATTGCTCGATGACCAAAAATGTAAAAATTTCACAATTTTTGTGTCAAGAAAGATTTCCGCTTAATCCTTTAAGATGGGGATTTTTTGATGGGTAAGCTTTACTCAGGGCAAAAATCAGTACTTTCGATTTTTTTAGGACACAGGATAGGTTTAAAATTTTCCTTGCCACCTTTATTTAAATCCATACCAGAAACCCAAAGGAGCATGGTGATACAGTCGTTCATGATAGATGTTAATGTAACAACCATTAGTCCAAGGTATGGAAGATCAGAATTTGGTAATAATAAATTTGCTAAAAAAAAACGTTGTAAATGAGTAAGTATATTCCCTGTTAGTCGACTTATGCACCATTTGAGAGACTTAACTGACCTAACTTTGCTCTAGAGTGTCCATATACTAAACTATCAAGGTGTTCAAAACCTTTTTTGTAGTGGGGGTGAACGATGATGTTTGGCATGGGTCAATCTTCTGCTTTAAAGAAGGCAGATGGCTGAATTCTGAATTCACCATTGCACGTGCACAGCATACGGCATAAGAGTAAGTTAGTCGATATATAAAATGACAGGTATTGGACAAGGGGCTGGATAAGGGGAGTCATGAAAGGGGGTTTGGATAAAAGAGGTCGAGATTATGGGATAAAAGTAAGGGATTTCTGGACAAAGGGGGAGATTCTTGGACAATGGGAGAAAGTCCGGGTTAATATGTTAGGGAAAGGTTGGAAAAGGAGATTCTTGGAGAAGGGTTCGTGGGGAAAAGAAGACCTCGTGGAAAAGGGAAGAAGGTGTTCTTAAACAACTTTGGAGGAGTCTAATGCTGATTGAGGGTGTGTTTTGTTTGTCTCTTCTTGGTCTTTGGGCTTGTGGGGGCTTTTTTTTTTTTTTGGGTTCCTGTACCTGTTTGTTTTCTTTGCCTGCTTTTGCTTTGTAAATAAGGAGAAAGCATTATTTACGCTAGGGTGAATAGAGGATTTCAAATATTGGCGAAAAATCTTCGCGTTTATCCCTTCGATCAGTCCAAAAACTTGGACACCCCCCAATTTTGCGAAATTTCTGCCATTAAAAAGTTGATGGTCCCCTATCTCATTGTTGCACACATATCCCCCGTCACAATTATCGCTTACTGTAACTATGTCAGTTCCATAACCTGGCGGAATGCATCTCCTAAAGTTGGTATATCAGCATACATAGTAATGAGGCAACGACTTTCTTTAAAGTTGCAAACGAGAGATTTTGAGGCACCCAAATATTGTTAATAATAATTAGTTCAAATAGATTAGACACTCAAGTGATTTATACCTTATAGTGGCTACAGGAAAGTGTCTTAAAAGAGAGAAAAAGGGCTAATTTGATTTGCTCCCTATACAAAATTGGAAATCTTTCTTTGGTACAAAACTTGTGAAATTCTCAGTTTAACCTTTAAGATGGGGATTTTTTGATGGTAGTATTTACAGCAGGGGCAAAAATCAGAGACTTTCGATTTTTAGGACACCTGCAACGTAAAAGTTCTTGTGGCACCTTTAAATCCATACCAGAAATCAAAGGAGAATGAATGGAGACTGGAATGGTCATGATAGATTTAATGTAACACAATTAGTTACAGGTATGGAAAATCAGATTTGTAAGTTAATAATAAATTTGCCTAAAAAAAGGTATGTAAGTGTAGAAGTATATTCACTGGTCGACTTATGCACAGGTCTTCGCCAGCCTTAAGATAGTATGTAATTGTATGTTGGCATATATTTAAGAACCATGACCATTAAAAGCTGAGAA
>JAMKCH010073489.1:0-15758 GCA_023653785.1 Ophioderma brevispina | reverse complement strand
CAAAAAAATTTCCAACGGCCACTGCTCAATAGGGCCAGTGACACCGCTAGGATTGTTGGCTGGTTTTCATGTGCCCTCAAATAGTAAATGTGAAAAGAGAAAAATTAATGTTATGAAAGTACACTGTAAAAAGTGTTTCGATTCTTCTTTAAAGTAAAATCCCAACACTTTTTAAACGTAACACAAAACTTAGCACCATTTTGGTAAATGTTTAAAATGTCCAAACCATCTAACCTGTCCCAAGGCTATTGGTTTTTGGAGTGAAAAGACAAATGCTCAAGGCCGAGAATAAGGTCTAGATGTTGTTTTAAGTTTAACATGTGTGAAAGCCGATGTTATGGCTGAAAGCTCATCAGTAGTGGTGGTGGCATGGGGGTGGGGAGTGTAAACAGGGGAGTGTAAATATAGGGTCCAAAATGGGTGTTGAAGGTTTTTCTGAAAACTTGAGTCCCCCCCTCTTTGGTCAAATGTTTATGGATCCTGTCACTTTTACATGCATTTGAGCATATTACGTGGGTCCCTATAATGCCCAAGAGTGATTTAATATGACTGACAAATCCTTTTTCAAGGTAGCAATGGTTTAATAACCAATGAAACCACGATACAGTTTTGCAAACAATTGCATGATTCATGATGTGTTACTGTCAGATATGGTAAAAATCACAAAATCCAGCATTTTTTTTCATTATTTTTTACAGTTTGAATTTTTTCTTTCCAACCCGGCATCCTATTTTCATTTTCTTTGGCAGATTATAAGGTGGTGTATCTTTTACAATGAGTTACCTGCTACGGGTATGTGAACTTTTCATACCTCAAGGATTATGAAAATGAAAATTTGAAAAGTAAAATGTGAAAAACATTTTTTTCAAAAGTATTTTTGTGATTTTTACATATCGGACAGCTAAACCATAATGAATCATGTGATTGTTCAAAAAATGCCCATATCATTGGTTTTCCTTTGTTTTATTATACCACTTTCGACAAAAATGATTACTATTTAATCACTCTCAAGCCAGCTATGGACCCACCTTAATGGCATTTTATATGATCTACTTCCCCATTTTTTGTATGCTTCGCAGGCATTACCCATATTTGACATTTCTTCCTTCCCTTACCAACCCCTAACAAAAAAAAATTGCCCCACCAAAATTTGATCCTGGTGCTCCCAATGCATGCAAGGAACCAACACTCAGGACCTTTTTCAAAACAGTGAGAAACTTGCAAAAACAAGTGACCAAATACCCACCCCCAACCTGCAGATACACTTAAGGGGTTGACCTGATCTCTTTTCATATTGGACGTAAGATCATACTGAAATTGGATAAACACTTCAGAATGTATAAAAACTAATCTTCCTACTTCTAACATTACAAAAGAGTGTGATACCACTTTGTCGCTATATTTGACCCCTATTTATGCTTTTTGCATTATACAACCAATTTCACAACATTCAGCTTCTACCATAAAACGCCAGAACTTAAGAAGATAGCAAATGCCACATATAGAAATCTTTGTGATTTTATCAACATTTTTTTGCCCCCCAACTAAGTTGGAACATTTTTTCATTTTGACCACTGCGTAGGTGTTAAGTGTGTAACCCCCCCTTGTTTTGGGGGGCGGTTTTTTTTTGGGAACTTGTCAGGGAAAAGTTCGATTGGAGATAATTGGGGTCCAACAACAGCCGATTTTGCCATTTGTCATTACAATTTCCCCATTTTTTTCAAGGGGCCACTCTGCCACTGCCACTGCATGATAATTACTGGCCCAACCACTTAAGGACACCTTCAGAATGACCACCAGACATCTTTAGGTGAGCTAGCCCAGGTATCAATGCACTCTTCTGCCATCCTCCTCACCCCAACCAGTTAGATTACCAAACAAACAGGCTGATTCACCCTTTAGCTCTATAGCAAGGTACAAATTGAGAGAAGCATTTGGTTTACTCCTACACACTAGTTTCACAGTGTAGTCAAATCACTTGCTGACTTCCTCCTTCCTTGAGCCAGCAGTAGTTTAATCCTCCAGCAAGCAACTCGTAGCTGTTCACTGCTTAGCACATATACCATTGTGTATACACTAACAAAACCAGCTCCATGCAAACCATCAATATTAATATCTGATCAACAAGGCTTTGTTTTATCACTAAGAATTACGCTGCAGGCTGATTTGCTGGGGAAATATTCAAGTGCAGAGGTGTCGTGCATGTCAGAATCATTGCAGATTTAGAAAGCTGGTGAAGGAGGGATAATCATCAAATATGCATTGGTAGAAATGGCATCACTCAAATCTGGTAGTTGCTCCACAGTGACTATAAATCTGAAATTTGAATGTGGTTCATAGATTGCCTAAAGGTAATTTTAGAGATCCAGATTTCACAATTCGTGTTATTAAAAAGTGGGCACGCAAGTTTATCACAAGTGTTTGAAGGTCTCATTTATATCATAAAACCAGATGAAACAAAAAATATCGACGGGCGACACAGTTTTTGGAAAACTGATTTGAATTATTCGATAACACCAAATCCTGTGTGGATTTATGAAAGTTCTTTGCGGTGCAAATATTTTTCTTCAAAATCGTGTTTAACACGTGTTTTATGGAGAATGGGCATGTAGAGGCGCTATAACATACAAATTATAAACTTTGTAGCCTCTATAGGGCAAGAATTTACCGCAATGGATGTATCTGATTTTTGCACAGTTGAATATGCTCTTATAGGTCCCGTCTGGAAATTTATGACTCTCATAAGAGAATATGCTCAAAATTATAACAGTCAAAAGCAAACAAATCTTTTTCTCAAAAAGTCAATTAGAATTCTGGTCCAGCATTATGGAATTCTCTACAACCATGTCTGAAAAAACAATCGAAATCTGTTAAATACCATTTTCACAACAATTTAAAAGGCTGACTCAGAAATTCCTGCGGACGGGGCGCAATTAAAAAAAAAATGGTGGTTTTGCATGTTACATAATGCTTAGTGTCCAATATCTAATCACTGTGTGAATTGCTATAGCTTAAATCAAATTCCTCATATCGAAAATTCACCACTTTTGTTATGAAAATTCCCGATCCGAATTTTTGTATATACCATGGATATCCTATGGGACTGAATCACTACAATAAATGTTACTGCATCAAAAACGAAAAACTCCGATTCAATCTCAAATGTTCAGAATTGTGCATTTTAGGTACGAGCTGTAGTTCGAGTTCCTATTTTTCATTATTACAAACATATTTCGAAATCTCTGATCAGACTTTTAAAGAAATGTATCTCTCATATACTAATTTAAATCTTGGGAGATGTCTCTTGTGGTGTTCATTACTTCGTCTCTGTCTTTGGAATTAGATGCCTGTTCTTGTGTTTCTGTATATGGGGTTGAGTGCTTTGGGCCTAATTGGCCCGCCCTATCACTGTTATGTTTTTTATAAGGTGTAGTGAATGGGAAATGAAGTTTGTTATGGATGATTTCCACTGGCTTAACAGGCGGGGAGGGGGGGGCAGGGGGGCAGGTTGCCCCCCCGACGACTATTGGCGGGAAAAAAATTGCAAAACTCATGCTAAATCAGCGTTGTTTAGACCCCCGCCGGGAAAAATTGGCCTTTGACCCCCCTGGGGGAAAATTCCCATGACTGGGATAATGCCCCCGCAGAGAGGGCAGGCCCGCTACGCCCATGTGATTGATTGTTACTCATTTCGAAGGGTGACCTACATTTGGCAGAGTATTTTGAAAACAATATTAATCCTGTGCAATATCTTCTGAAAGTAGTTCTGCAAGTAGTTGTAGTAAGGATATGCACTTACAGAAATGCAAATAGTCTTCTCTACTACATCTATTTATTACAGCATGTACATTATGAAGAAATTGAAGTTGAATATAGAAATTAAATTTTACTAATAATAGTATACATAAGAAAGTTTATGAGGGCAATGGTAAGAATATTTTAGAGTTGAGGATGAAAGGTCCTTCACGAGGCAATTAGCGAGTGAATAAAACATTTAATCTTCCCGAATGACAAATATTCTTTCCATGCACGAATGAAAAACAGTCATATTGTTTTATATGAAATCTAAGTAGATCCTTGTAATTCTATAAAGCTTGACACGCCTAAGTAATGTAAGCCTTAGCCTCGCCTAGCCTGGGCTGTGCCGCTGTCAAGTAGCAAGTTGATACGGACCCAGCTCTGGGGTAGGCCTAAATGTTTATTTTAATTTCCATTCTACTATATTCACTGCATTAAACTTGGTTGAACGCAACTCCTAGGCCGGGAATTCCAAAAGACCTGTGGAAAAACAGAACAGTGCGGCAGAAACAAAAGATCATGCTTTCATTGCCTCACTCACACAAAGACTGCACGTTCGAGGACTCCTGCTGCACGCAATCAATGTGTTCATAATAGCTCATAGTAGTGGGTAAAGGTCCATATAGGTGCATGCATTGGTTGAACCGCGTTCGTGAAGACGCAATGACATTTAACGAAATGTGACCGAAGAATCTCCAATCCAACTGACAATGATATATTTAGTGTATATAAATGGGTATAATTTTTTGTAAAATAGAACTATAATCGCAGGATACCAAGTACCTGTTGCTGTTGTAAACAGTTCTTGGCAGACTGTCCTACTCTGCTATGTTCTTGATTGCTAACACACTGTGCATGTTATATGGAACCCATCGATCCGACACATCAGGGAAAATTGCAACATTATAATAATGTGAACCTGAATAGTGAAGGTTAACATGCTAAAAGGCCCATACAAGAGACCTCTATGATTTAGGGACACTCAAAAGATTCTAACTTGGTATCTGGCTTGCACAAATACCCTTAATAAAAACAAAGGCTATTGAAATCGCTTATTGTTAGAAAAACATGGCGCCATCCTCTCGAGTCGGTTTAAAGGGACATATCAGTGATTTTGTAAATCAGAAAATCGAAAAAAAATCATCAAAAAATCAGATTTTTGCAATGTATGTAACAAGTACAGATACATTGTATCCTAACATACCCTGGCAAATGAGTAACACTAGAATGCAAATCCTAATAAGACCAGAATCGGAAAATTTAGTCAGTACTGTCCGTTCGGGAACACTCCCTAAACACGTAATTGAATGGGGAATCGTATCTTGGACAATGCCGTTTTCTTCCTTTTCGTCAATTCTTTAGTTGGAAAGGTGGGTAAACTTATGAGGACTTCTACAGACTATCCGTCAATATTATAGGCTATTCCTGCCAATTTCAGATATTTCAATTCACTGATAGTGTCTTTAAGTTTGTGCCAAATAAGTGATAACATTTGGGTGTGTGTGTTGGTTTTAAAAAATGGCAAAAACCGAGGCCATAAGCAACATACCTTTCTGATCAATAATAATGGGTATTGCAACAATGCACGAATCTTTGATACATTTATGCCTTGTTCAAAATGCCTTCTTGACCCTGGACCGTGTGGAATATGAAATGTATTCCCTTCAGTGAACCACAACCCTTACATTGATTGGTGGGAAAACGGGAGGGATGCATGGATAGGAAAAGGTTCAAGCTCCATGGATTATTGCATGATTTCCTACGATCCCAGTTCGAGGAATACCAAATTTAAGCAAATACAGCAAAAGTGTTCAAGAACATTTGACAAGATTGTATGGTTGTAGGTTGACTTCCCTGAAAGTGTACCTGCAAATGTTAATCAGGCCCATAATGCAATAACATCAATTGTTTAGATTTTTATTTTGTTTCTACTTATTGCAACTTGTTTGAGTTTCACCACCATATATATGGACTCTTCTCATGACATTTGGTACCTGTAGAACCCAAAACATGTAAACATGTCACTTTTAGCTATATTAAAAAAAAAAAGTTTCTTTCTGAATATCTACTTAGGTTGCGGCTATACATGGATATTTTTTAATTTCTTTCAACAACGAGTGGATGTGAGGGATTCTTATTAGGCCATTTTGGTTGCTAAAAAACAAATCAGGAAAGCTTTTTGGGCCCTAAGATGGAATTTTTAGGTCGGTAACAATGACTTTTAAATTTTGTACATGACATCAATAGGATATTTTTTCCTTATTCAGAAAAAAACTCAAAAAAAAACGACTATCGTAGTCATTGATTTTGCCTGAAATTCCTTCAAAGGTGCATTGTATAATAGCAAGCTAAAACACTTTTCAAGAAAAATTAAACAAAAGTCATTCTCAATGGCAGAGAAGAAAAAACTATTTTTTACAAAATTCATTTCAATTGAGGCAAGGAAAATACACGAATAAACCAAACATGACCGATCTTATGGTACTGGCTGTTGAAAGACAGTGTAGTGTTGTAAGGTCAAAGCCTTTATAACATGTAAATACCGCCAATTGTACTGAGTGTTTTATCCAACAAGTTGATGCTATTTATTAACCTAACAGCAGACTATTTGCGACGAGACTTGTACGATTGTGCCTATGAAGGGAATTGTATTGTTGTAGTCAAGCCGTTACAACAGTTACATAAAATGCCAGTGCCATGCCAATGTGCCTGCTAGTGTGTTTTCATTCCAAATGTGTTGCTATTATTAACAGACAACAAGACCGTTAGAAGCACTTCTATGTAGTAGTAAAGAGTTGTTTTAGGGCTATGATAATTCAAGACCATAGGTGAAAATGATTGCAAGTTGCTATGAGGGACTCTCTACTCCCTCTGCAAGGTGAAGAACATTTTCTTTATTTAGGCAATCGTGGAGCTTGATTACTTTGGAAACAGGGTTTTATATTTAGGGAAGCAAATAGCAATATACCTATGGCTATTGTGCTAGTAATATAAATGTCAATGGTTTGTTTGTGCAGCTTTTGGTCAACGTGAATAATTTAACCACCACAGCCCATTGGACTTCATGTACAAACTTACAGTCATTTTACAACCTAAAAAAAGAATTCATCTGAGGCGAAAAAGCTTCCGGATTGTTTTCGCAACCAAAATGGCCCCTAAGAATCCACTCGTTGAAAAAAAAGCTAGTCACTTGCCCCACCCAATTATATTCACATCTTCACCATTAAATGGGATAAGCAGCAATTTGCTTATATGGGAATATCATGTAAAAATCTTAAAATCATGAATTGCTATTTTGTTACTGGCATGGATGTACTACTCACAGTAACAAATACATCCATCATATAAGTAACAAATTAATAACGAAGACCTGTATTTTGAAATCAAATTAAGGTAAAAGAGGATTTGTACTTAAAGAGACACTGGCCACATGAAAATAGTGCGCCCTCAAGATTTTCAAAAGCGATTATTTGCATGGTTGTAAGCTTTTTTAAATGTAACAAAAGCCTTCACCCGAAATGATTAAAGACCCAATCAGTTCCTTGTGCTGGTACACAAGAACGATTTTATAACCTTAACGTCGCCGGCGATGTTAAATTCAGCAGACGACGAAACTGGCTTTTAACACAAGAACACACGCTCCGTATGCAGTTTCTCACGCGATGCCAACACGTTTGACCCGGTCTATAACCTTTGTGGTTTTAATTCAGTGAGTAGAAATGTCAAAATATAATACATATTCAGTAATATACACATTTGTATGATTTAAAAAATAAGGAAAAACTTAAAGTTGTCCTACAAATTAACTGGAATGTCTTTATCCTCAATATTGTCCCTATCTGTTGGGGTATGTTATTGATGTGTAAATAGATCTCTGATCTTCCAAGGCATTAGACTAATCATTTTGAGAGGAAATGAAGAAAATTTCATATTTGTGAAAATGTGCCAGTGCCGCTTTAAGTAATATATAAATGATAACTGACAAATAATACACACACAATACGAATGAAAAACACTATTGATGCAGATATTGATTCTCACGACTCATAAGTTTAGTTATTTAGGTTATTAGTTTTTTTTGGACAAAATTTGGATAATTGAAAGAGGATCAAAGTCTAATTAATCACACATTTACCATATTGGTATAGAAGAAAACTTGGTCTAAAAAACACCCCTTCAACTATTATAGCATTGAGGGTATAATTTTGAGTATCCAAGTAGAATGGTGCAGATGATAGCGAACGTCACTCCGTTTTTAAGCGAAAAGTAATTTTGGAGCCAGGTTTGATGTTTGGTTCAATTTTAAAGGTCAGTATCTGAGGCTTCTCACCATCATTGTTTTACAAGATTTTACACCAAAATATTTAAAAGTTACAGACCTCATTAACATGAAATTTACATAATAAATTAATGTTTACTCAGGAGTTGATTACTGATACTGCCCATAAATCAAAATAAAAATGCTTACAGAACTGGGGTTTTCAGAATTCATTAGCTAACAAAGTGTGTTGCGCAGTATGCAAAATAATAATTTCATATATCATCTTAAAATGGATTTTCAACAAAATGACAATTTCTTTATGTGGTACCACGTGTATAAAAGCTTCCAACCAAGGTTTTTCATTTTTGGGGGAGTAATATTTCATAATTTGTTTTGCACCAACAATGCAAAACTCAGATCCAGAACGAGTTAATATACGCACGTATGCCACATAATCTGAGGTCTCGTTGTTAATCTAAAATAAAACCAACATATGCTTTTTTGGAACTCATCCAAAGCCAACCCAACAATTAATGATGAACAGGAAATTACGATTAGATAATATAAAAAATAACTCAAGTTGATTCAGTGAATTTTCTTGGTCTGTAATGACAACTGTCTTTCTTGGATTAAAGAGCATATTAATCGACATTAAAAATGTTCAGAATCAGTATTGGGTATAGGCAAAAGTTAGTAGACACTTGATATACACTGGAATGCATATACCTTAATTTGTATAATCCGTTAATTTTCCTCATATTAAGTATGGGCTTAAACAGTTTGGAGTACATGTGTGGTAAAATGAAAGAGAAGGAAGATCCACATTACTGCAATAAGCGTGGCTTTGAGATTAGTGGGATAATTTGAATACAGATGTTCATCAAGTCCTTCGGATTTATGAAATATAATGCAGATGAAAATTGACCTGATTTAGACATGTTACTTTTTATGTTTTCAAACTCTGCAATAAGACTTAATCTTCCAAAGCTTTAAATAACAATGTTTTACAAGCTAATTCTGATAATCATTCATATAATACTAGACATGCTCTTATTTTCAGATTACAATTTAACCAATGGGTTTTGCAAAAAATCCATTTGATACTGCCAATGTTGAAAATATTGGAATAATATATACCCTTCAAATGTAAAAAATTGCAAAAAAGTGTTAAAAAATTTTAAATTATCATATAAAAAGAATACTATTAGGAAAAATATAATTTCTGGTAGGGCTAGTAGATCTAGTTCAAGGGTCTCCATGTCAGGATTGCAATCTTATGGTCATGTCAGACAGCGTGATCCCCTGATATTGGTTCTGCTATCGATGGTGATTCTTGTCATATGAAGTTTGCCTATACAAATGGCTTGAAAAATCCCCATCATGGCCAAAGAGTTGAGCGGAATCAATCCAATGTCAATGTTAGTGCTGATCATGTTATCAGAGGTAAACTATCCACCAATGACCAAACATGTCCGTTTGACACAAGGCGATCTACTGCATTATTGGTATAGATTTTGGTGCTGTTGTGTCCAGAAACAACGGAAACAAGGGTGATTAACGCTTCTGAGACTGGGACTCAAATAATCCCAGCAAATGCTTATTGATTCCGACAACTACAAGTAAACCTCCAAACAAAGACGGAGGGCAGAATGATGGTTGTTCAGTCTACTTTTAATGGACCATAGGGAACTTGGGCACACCATCAAGAATGTTGGCCTGATTAAGAAAAAGAACTACTGGACAAGTTGATTGTTTTCAGTTCATGCTCACAATGGACAGTTGTTGGTTCATACATTTTACGTCATACCACTTACCAGCAGAAAGATCTTCCCGTTTGTGTTGAACCCCCCCTATGATGAAGATGACCCAAAAACAATAGCACCATGAAAACAACACACAGCAGTTTTGAATTGTGCCAATTTACCGCTGAGGGTCTTCAGGGAGGTTGTCATCAAATGCTTGAGTCACCCATGCATTCTGTTCAAAAATGTCTATTCCACACTGTCTCACCACATCCAATGACCCCCCAAACTTATGATTCCATTGCCAAAGAAGGTGACCATTTTCAAAAGTGACCAACCTTGAGGAATATCACTGATGTACATTAAGCTGTTAAAGTCTCTATCATCATTGCACTATCTATTGAGGATGGTCTGAGCCAGACTCAGAGTGTTGTGGACTTTGTCCCTGCCAATAAAGACCGATATCAGACAACATGCTAATGCGTTGCATTTGTATAGATTGGTAACATATTCCCCGCCTAAAAAAATCCAGACCGGATATAAAATTACTGTATAAAAAGGTATGTAGGTATATAGGGAATTATAATAATAAATCCCAGGAGCTTGTTCGGTAATGTGTTTGCTTATTGAACTGTGTCCGTTTAATGCATTGATAACAAGCATGATGTGGAAGTTGAGAGATTATCCAGCTGGCTTGGCGCGTTCATTTTGGCAAAGCAGTTTGAGCACGGTGAGGCCCATTTCAACATGTTCGGGATTTTTTAGGTGGGGTGTATTCCACCCTTTTCTTAATCTATTATTTCAAATATTCATTACACTTTATTTTTTCGAAAGTATCTCGCGGGCCACATGTGAGCTCTTAGCAGGCCGCAAATGGCCCGCGGGGCACAGTTGGACATACCCTGTTCGAGTATTAGTAGTTAAATCCAAAGTTTTAAATCCGTTTTTGTCCCATGAACGAGGGTAGCCGGATTCACATCCACACTCGCAGAACCACCCGTACGTATCCATCCTCACTTTACCCATTCAATGGCATCCTCAATGATAACCAAACTCCCTACTCTCCTCCATCCAACTTACAGTTCTTCCAAGTCTTCCTTGAGATGTCCTCTCTCAACAACTCCCACCTCAAACTCAAAAGCCCTTCTTAAAACATCTGTACCATCCTTCCTCAGCACATGCCATACCAACGTACACTATTCGCCTTCGCCAACAAGTCATCGACGTGTTCTTCCAAACCACATCTGCATCCAGTCCGCAGTCTTCATCCTATCCAACTTCACACTAAACATCGCTTCTCATCAAGCTCTCTCTCTCTCTGTCTCTTTTTTTTTTTTTTTTTTTTTTTTTTAAATCTATTTTTACATTTCCCACATTTCTCACACACACTGAATTGGCTTTTACCCTCTTATCACCCACGACACATGGGTCTACCTCACTCACTACCACCCTCCCCTCTCACCCCGTCACCAACACTTTGTCTTTCCCAAGGTTTACCTTTAAACCCTTACTCTCAAAGCCTTTCTTACACTTCCAAAACTTCTCGCTCATAAAACCAAAGTCATCATATACAACATCCACTCATCAACACCTCTTTTGCACTCTCCCTAACTACATCAATCAAAATTGCAAAAATATATGTGAAGGAATGAATTGTCAACACCTTTAATGAATGACCCAAATACAAATCGATCGGACTATAACAACACTAGAATTCAGAGTGTGATCTTTATGATTGCCAGTGACCTGTTGAAGTTACTAGAAATTTATAAACCAAATTTTGGAAGTTTTTAATCTGCAATTCAGAACAATTGAACATTAAATGCCTCTCCAAATTCTACATTCTTTGACTATTTTAAATGTTTGGTATCAACACATCCCCTCCAAATGAGACAGACCATACCCTTGACAATATGCATGCTTGCATGAATAAAAAAAAAAATCATACTAATAACATTTGGATTTAATTCTGACCTATCTAAGAACTGATATAAAATGTTTAGATAATTTGTGTCTATAACATTTTGTTTATCCCCTGATTTTTTTGCCGAGTTGTTGAATAATGAAATCAAAATTTCAAATTTACGAAAGGCATTTTTAAATTCACATTATCAGCGATTCTTGCAACACGATTGAATCACATACGGTATGTCATGCTTACCTTTTTTCAAGTGTACACCATCCACAGTAAGGATCCCCATCCTGTCCTGGCCTCCACTCACACCAATGCAATCTTCACAAGTTGTGTTAGGCACTGCAATTTTTGAACTCGCAATCTCAAAAGCTAAGATAGGTTAGAATTTGGTACGATTTTGATCAAGTAGGACAAGTCAAGCATAGAAATTTACCTAAAGTGTTTGTAATTTTATCAAAGATTGAACACCAGAAAGAATGATTCATAACCAGGTTTGAACTATCAAGGTCCACTATAATGTCTCCCAAAGATGAAGTTATCATTCATGCATGTACTCAAGATGGAATATTACTAATTTAGCCTATCTGCAAATGAATGACCTTATAATATATGCATATTTAATCAAGCGAACTACAATTTTAAAGCAGCAGAACTTACGCATTCACTATCATTCTACTAATTGAAGTTAATCACCCTGTGTAATTTATGGAAATAGCTTTTATTATCACATTGTAGTGCAAACAATAAAAGAGTCATCTTATAATGAAAATAAAAGACTAGAGGTGCAACAAGAGATTTCAAATAATAGGTGTACTGAAAAAATGTGAAAATTCTGATTATATTAAAATATCCTCTCTGGAGAATTAAGCTGAGCAGTTTCTTTGGTACCAAAATTGTGAATATCGAAACAGTATAGGAAGCAAATCAAAATTCAGCCTATATTTTCTACTGAAATATTCATGTATGGCAAACCACCCTGGTTGACATCTATCTATATGAAACTATACTACATATGACACAGAAAATATAGAACGACTTGAAATATCTTGTGCACCTTTAAAGCACCAGCATGAATCCTTATTATTAACAACTGAATCCTCAATGATATGAACTAGAGTGGATGAACCTCATTCATACTAACTTTGATTTTTAGTAAAAAAATAATAAAATTTCACTTTTTTTTACTTTTCGGTTTTTTTTATGATTTATATTCAAAGAATATAAACTGTGGCCACTTTTCTAACTCAGAATACCCATTTTATTTAATAATAAAAAGGCCAAAGTCAATTGCATTCTGGTTGGGTTGATGTTTTTTATCTCACCAATCAGAAAAGAAAATTGCAAATGAGTCATTAATATGTGGCGCTTACCCTCCAACAGTGTGATGGGTACTTATCTTCAATCCCTAAACCAAATACCAAGTGTTATCAAAATGGACTTTGTGTTTTTATTGTCAAAGGTCACCTTTTGTTAATTATCCAAACAGAACAATATTCAAATGAGGCCCATTAATCGTATAAACTCAAAACAGTTTGCCTGTGTAATACTTAGGTCCAGCACCACTATCCCACTCCAAGTACCACAAAATTGGGGTTTCATTCCTGGTCCAAGGTTAACCTTTTTTGTTATAGTCATAGAAATTCAAATGAGCTCATCATATGCATATATACTGAAAACACTATCCACATACCAAGTGCCAATGCCCATCAAAATCGGTCTTTGTCATTCTGATCAAGGTTCACCTTCTGGTTATTAGCAATCATAACAAATATGCAAATGAGCTCATTAATATACATATTTACCAACACGAGATTGCAGGATAATAGCTTGTGTCCTCCACCCACATACCCATACAAGTGCCAACAAAATCACAGACTCTTGAGTTCTGGTTAAGGTTTTATTAGGCAATCAAACAAACATGGCAAATAAACTCAAAATAATATGCATCTATCATTAATGTTGCATTGTAATGCTGTCCATCTCTACCCACATCTAAGTGCCAATAAAAAATTGGACAATATCTGGTCAATGTTCAACTTTTTGTTATTAGCCAATCAGACTAATGCAAATCAGCTATTAACTTTCCTATAACCATCAAAATAGTTGCATAGGTAATACTTTAGAGTGCCCATGAGTTTCCCCAAAAAAAACAATC
Organism: Ophioderma brevispina; assembly: GCA_023653785.1. NCBI lineage: Eukaryota > Metazoa > Echinodermata > Ophiuroidea > Amphilepidida > Ophiodermatidae > Ophioderma > Ophioderma brevispina. The sequence goes on along the minus strand of JAMKCH010073489.1, from coordinate 1,887 downwards.
TGAAAAAAATGTGGAAATTTGGGAGTCCAAATCTGAATTCAGATAAAAAAACTGAAATCTGGCATCTCGAATACTATTGTCCAAACGAAGTGTGCCTCCAGCTATGCTGGCAGCCCACAAAAAGTTGTTAAAATAATCTAGTCCGAATACCTGCTGTTCTGTCCATACTGACCCATTTCTTGTGTTTTCATCAGACATCAGCATCTCTTAGTACAGGACTAGGACCCAAGCTGAATCTTTCATACTCTCTTGCATGTTTGTTCTCAATATGCACCTGCAGGTTCAATAAAATGCATTTTTGACATAATTCATACTAAGATTGGTTGACAAAGCATGTCCTCCCAAGAATAACCCTTGCCTATAGATCCACCACACATGTTGGGTTGAATCAGGAGTTCTTGCATTCATGGTGCAGTGAATTAATCACATTTTAAAGCATATTCAAATGAGCCTAATTAATGTTCTCATTAAATGCAGATTAATACAAAAAATCTCTCGTGAGAATTGCCTACCAACAGAAACTAGAAGAAGTGCTATGGCTAAGACCATGTAAGCCATCTATGGAACCATAGAGTACTAGTATTTAATGGTGTATGTTCTCCAGTGGAGTTAGGTGAAATAGCAATTGTTTTTAAAAAACAGAATCCTTTACTCAGTCTATGTGACTTTTATGACTCTTTTACCCTAAAGCAATTGATACACTGGGACGAGTACAAATTTATAGATTTCAACAAATGCTCCTTTAAAGGCAGGAAAGAAGATTGATGCAGTAAACATCTATGCAGTATACCAGTACCATTGCTGTAATGAAGAGATTAAACAACTTCTACACGCCTCTCCAACTGTCAAGCCCCAAGCCCTCAACCTTTCACTACAATTGTGTATGACGAGATCACCGAATCAATTAAAGTCCTCAAGAATGGAAAACACCCATACAAAAAATCTGAAGGCACCTGAAGCCTGGTGATGGATCCAAATCTTCCTCTCTACTTGCTTAGGATCATCTACTATTCCCTCCAGATGCAAGACTTCAAAGGTCATTGCAATTCCTGAAGCCCAAGAAGAAGAAACCAGGCAAATGGCCAAGAGTACAGGGGGCGGATCCGATTTCTCAAAGCGGGGCGCCAACTTTTCCGGTTAGTTGTTTGAAATTCGGAGAGTGGGGAGGAAAACATACTGACGGCTGGGCGCCCACAAAGCTAGATCTAGACGGCGCCTGACGCCCTGTACCGTCATCTTAGAAATCTACAGGGCACGCACCTGATGTGTTAAAAGGCATTTTTATAGATTTACAGGGCCCCCTGGTGCCGGCGATCTATGCAACGCCCCCCTCTAAATCCGACCCTGCAAGAGTAGACACATCTCACTGCTATTCTCCACATCTACAAGCGTTTGAAAGAATGATACTCAGTTAGGATCAATTACTATGGTTGAGGCAAACTCTACCCCACACCCCAGCGATTTCGAAGAGGTAAATCAACAACGTAAGATAGCAAGACTGACTAGTTAATGACATCAGGACAGCCTTCTAGGATGAAAGCTTAAGTTGGAGCAAGTCTTCATAGATAACTGCTGCAAATGATACAGTCTGGCATTGAGGCCTCGACATCAAGCTACTCCAAATCTTCCCCGGAGGAAAGGTTGTTTATAGGTGCTTACCAAACAGATTTTTTTCTGGAGACATAAATGGGCAAAGTGCAAAATTCAGAATGGGTGTAGCACAAGGTTCTGTCCTGGTACATAGGTTGTTTTCCACATTTACGTCTCAGATAAACCAAAGGGAGATTGTTCCAGCGTATTTACTACGCACTTTTGGAAGACTGAGATTGCTGAGCCTTGAGGCCCTGGAAGCAGTGTTGAAGAAAGAAGATCTTATTTGCGGTAAGC
>JAMKCH010073486.1:0-45403 GCA_023653785.1 Ophioderma brevispina | reverse complement strand
ACTGACTGACTGACTCACTGACTGACTGACTCACTGACTGACTGACTCATTCACTCACTCACTCACTGATTGATTGCATGATTGTTGCTTGCTTGATTGGTTGATTGATTTCAACAAATAATCATCATCATTGCAGGCATATCTATTAATGTATTTATTCAGGAATTATTTAAAACAACTTTCTGCAGGCTTGGATTGTGTGGCGTGCATCTATAGGCAGTCATCTTGTAATCTAAAGGCTGTGTGTTCGTTTCACAATTCAGGCAAAGATTTTAATTTATTATTATATTTTGGATTGAGAGATTGCAATGAACCATTAGAGGAGTCAACTGGACCATGATTTGTAATAATAAAGCATAGAGCATTAGTTGATTGACAAGGTTACCTGTTCGGCCCCTAGCTGTTTTGTAGTACTTACCATTGCCATATTACATAGCAAGCTCTGTAGCAATCAATAAAGTTAATAGACCCGTTATACCCAGGTAGATTAACATGTTACATACCTGAGTGAGATGCTATCAGAAGCTGCTATCAAATTTTCTATATTTAGTGAGTAAAATCTTCTGAAGACATTTCATTTATGTAAATAATAGATGCATGATAAGGTGATGAACCATGACCATTTTTCATGGGGGGCATTTCAAATGCAAGTCTCTTCAATGTGGTTGATTGTTTTAGCTTCATGCTATTTTTACATTTGAACAAAATTTTCAATCCTCGTTTTGCTTGTCAAATTGAGATTGATATACTCATTCAGAAATTTGAAGTAATTGTTTAAAAAAATTGAGCAAACTTAATGAAACAAAAATATCTTCTACAAAATAATCAGTAGTCCATACCACTAAAACTGATGTTTGGTAGATTGGCATGGGCCAGCAGAGCACCAATTGATTAAGCCTGCCCCCTGCACTTGTAGCGCGATTAATAGTTAATCATATTTATTTGAATTAAATTATTGTTATATAAATCCTTTCAATAGGGTATTTCAACCAACCTTGGAAGAGTTCTTTGTAGATGCCATGGAACAAGCAGATCCAGAGGCTATGATTGAAGACGAATACAAGTAAGTTTATTAAGGGGGCTGTTAAGTCAGGAATTCAAAGGAACTGTTTTTTTGCCGTATCTTCTTAATTGTCGTTCCAACATATATAAAAGTATACATATTTGAGAAGGAAATGACTCAAGGAATCCAAATATGATAATATTTTTTCCCCAAAATACGTATTTTTTTAGAAAATCATAAAAAAATGGTGATTTTCACTCATTTTTTTGGTTCCCTATAAAAAAATATAGAAATAGTATAAAAATGTGCCTTGTTCGGTTTTGTATTCCAGAGTCATAGTTCTAGAGTTGGTATTTCCCCTTTTTTCAAATTCTACACTATTTATCAAATTATTTGCCAAAAAAGGCCAAAATCCGCGTTTCAATTTGGAACAACGCCAAAGTTGACATAAATCAAGATTTTTAACCAAAAATGAAAAACTAAAAAATACCGACCCTAGATTTTGATATGCTCTATACAATGCATTTCATTTCTTACCTCTTGCTGATATGGATTTCGAGTAACTGGGAACCGAAAATCATGAATTATCGCCGAAAGTGAACACAGAGAAAATCGCCATTTTGTCCAAATATTGTCCCGTTTCGCTACAAAGTATAGCCTTATTCCAAAACACAAGCGTTTCATCTCTTATTCTTCACACTGCTTCTGCACCAGGTCAAATTACTTCATTTGGATACTTATGATCAAAATTCAACAATTTATGAGGCTTAAATCGTGAAATTAAATCCCATTCTGTTTGCATAAGCATCTCACGTGGGCAACCATTTTACAATTGCATACAAGTTACCATGGGTATGCGTCATATCGAATTGATGCATCAAGGCGTTTCTGATGCGCTCATTACATCACGCGCGCCGAATAGCACAGACGCGTATTGCGTAATATGCGAAATTACCCGCCCTTTTGCAGTTCAGCCCATGTGATTGTTTTTGGTCATAAATGCGTAACATAGTAAAAGTAAAATGAACAAAATATGAGGAAAAAATAAATATATATCGATTCTGTTAAAATATATGGAAAGAAAACATGTTAATGCCATTAAACATGAAAAAAACTAAAAACTGGCCATTTTACTAAGTTCCTGACTTAACAGCCCCCTTAATTAGACAAGATGATCATTGTTGCACCACCATGTAATTATATTAATTCCAACCCATCCATGAGGAATTTTGTTGCCTATCACGTCCAAGGTCTCTGGACTGTTCTCGGTTAACTTCTTTAGAATGGGCACGAACATGCTTATTTTCACTGATTACCAGTAATAAAAGCGAGCGAGTTGGCAGATGCTGGTTTGCACCTACCGAGGTCAAAGTTCCATTTTAATAAAAATATTAGAACTGTGCACTACTACTGTGGAGCATGTGTGGTCCAGTGGAAAAGTGCAGGACTCGTGAGCATTAGATCGTGAGTTCGAGCCCCGCCGTGGCCAACGTGTTTGTATCCTTGGGCAAGATACTTAGTCTCAATTGCCTCGTCGACCCAAGCGATAATTGGGAACCTGTTATGGGTGATATTACAATCTAAGTGCTGATAGGATTGTGCTCTTAGCCAGCTGCCACCTAGATGAAGCGAAATGATTGTGACGATTTCCTGATGGCAGGGTAATAATGGCAATCAGCGCATTGGGACTTTGTGTGTAATGCGCTATATAAGAATGGTTGTATTATTATTATTATTACTGTGTTAAAAATGTCACACTTGTGATAGTGACTATGAACACACTAAAGCCCATGCTATTTTTGAAGCCATATTAAAAATCTGCATAAACATTGTGCTTTATCTTTGCGATGGTAAACTTTCTGAACAAACCACATGCCTGACGATGTCCTTAGATGTCTAAGGATCATTTCATAACCGTGAGTTGCCTTGGTGAAATCAACTAGAAAATGCATTTTTCCATCCTGTAAGGTTTACATATAATGGGCTTGGGTGTTGACATTTAAGCGGCTGCCATTGAGCTTGTTGAATCAAGATGTCCGTTTGATCTCTAACCTTTTATTAATATATCTCTATGATCACGTCATACTTTCAGCAAATTTTGTAAGAAAAAGGGGTCCATTCTGGAAGGATTAACCCTGGTTTAAACCTGGGAATACAACCATTGACTTATGACATCTTATTTAAGGTGGAAAACTCCATTTAGAAGGCTAAAAGTATTTGTTTTTTTTTTGGAATAAGAAAGAGTTAAATTTCACCTTTCATTCGCTTTTTGTTTGAAAAAAATCGGAGTTAGGGTTCAAAAGTTACATAAGATTTAAGTTGGTAAGCGGAAGCAATTAGAGTCATTTGATTTAAATCGTCACTTGAAAAACAATAAAATACATAAGAAATATTTTGTTTTTCAAAAGGTGATATTTAATAAATTGAAATTAAAAAAATGGTACTCTCAAATCATAGCAGTTTTTCTGAAAACTTAAGTGCCAATTGTTGCTAAAATTAGGTTTATTTTATGATCCTTAAAAAAGTTGTGTACCTAATTTGCATAAAATTAAAATAGTGTTTCTAAACTTTTAAGTGCGATTTCTCCTTTTCAAATATTTTAGTGATTTTGCAAACGAAAAACAAGGTTTACATATGTTAACTTGCTTCAAAAAACTTAAATTTACCATGTAGATAGTACTTAAGTTGCTCTATGACCCAAACCTAAAAAATAATTAAATATATTTTAGCAAAGTTGATAAATTAGCTATGCGCATATTAATTAGGCACTTTTCCTCCAAATCTTTCACAATTTACCGTTATTTTACAAAATTTCTGCATTTTATGTTAATAAATTAGTGTTTTTTAAGTTTAGGTTATGGAGTAATTTGATGTATTAACCACATGTCTGGGTATATGGTTCTTGAGATATTGTGTTTCCCAAAAATACATAAAAATGTAAATTAGCATGTTTGGCATTTGGTTACCATGGCAACGGTATCAAAACTGATGCCAAATTTTAAGTAAGTCTGGTCCATACTTTTGATATTTGATACTGAATTTGGCCTCAATTATTTAGTTAAAAAGATCTATGCAAATGGTGTTTTCCACCTTAAAAACTGATCATTTTCTATTGCTGCTCCTGGAAATTCAAACCAGAATCTGTGAATTTAGAAATCTACCTGATCCAGTTTCATGTATATTTTTAAACAACGAGGAAAATGCTTGGTGCACCTATTGTGTATGTTGATTAATTTGGTAATGTGGATGTTATTAATTTTCAGGATTCTTTATAGTGCAAACTTGCTTTTGTACATGGATCACCATATTACCCATTTACAAGAATGCATATATTGTTTGGTACATAAATATTGTGCCAAGTCTGTCATTTTCTTAAATTAGTTTGGTTATTACATATTTATAACATGTGTACATGCATATAATCATAATTTAGGGTATGAGAGTTGAATGATATTCTCACAAGGTATGGTAGACTTGACGGGGAAGTCCTCTGTAGCTCTATTCACTACATGCCCAATTTAGGACCATGGGGTCACAGGTTCGAGTCCTGGCTTCGGCAGGGCCGAGTAATATCGCTGGCATACCTTAGTGTAAGTAAAGGTTGCATACCTGCCAACCTTCCCTGTTTTATAGGAATCATCCCTATTCTCAGGGGGGTAGGGCACGACATTGGGGCATTGGGGATTTCCAAACGGTAATTTGGGAACTGCTACGTGCATTTACTATGGCAGTCTCTGTCTCAGTTTCATTACAAAGTCTCCTCTTAAACCCAAGTTCAATATATCTTACTAATATCATGATAATTAAGGAATAAATTATTGACTTCAAAATCCATCGGGGTTAGTGGATTAACCCCGTTGCAAAATCGTGTAATTTCCAATAACGGTCATTTAGATTTAAATATTTGTGACCAGGCCTAGACTTAAATCAAGTCTGAGTGTAACCGTCCGATACGCGTAATAGCGTCCTCCTTCCGTTAAGTCTTTGAAAGGACTAGCACTCAAGTCACCCCGGATGTTGATGCCGATTTGAATTCAGTCTGTTGCTGTTAGGATGGCATGTCCTACCCCTGCCTATTTTGAACTTTCCAAATTGCAAAAAATAGGGATATCCTGATTTCTGAATTTTCAAACAAATCTTGAAATAATTGCCAGAAAAGTCCTGAAATATTTTTTGGGCTCCTGAAGCTTCTCCTGCAGCTTGAAAAACACTAAATCCAGTGACTTTAGGAGACTCTGGCCCTGTGTACTCCACTAGAGGCCCTAAAGTGGATCAGAAAGACCCCACCATAAGGGCTTTCGTGATGAGGTGTTTGCGACACATATAACTCTGATTTTTGGGTTCTTAATGTTGGCAGGTATGAGGTTGGGAAGCAATTTATCATTGCCTAGAGCAGTCTGTTACAACGTGTCATTGTAATGTGACCACTTGCTATAGACTTCATTTTAATGCAATCACATTGACCACTTATGGCCAAATCACAAATGACTTGTCAAGCCCTAATGTATAGGGATAAATTATGAGGTTGTACCATGTATTTCAGTTTATTCCTCCCTTGTATTGATTTGGCATGTTTTCTCTACAGAGTGGTCAACAACAGTAATTATGCCTGGCGAGCCCTAAGACTGAGTGCCAGACGCAGCCCTACTTTCTTTCACTTTCAGACCATGACCACCCAAGGGTCCTCCAATCAAACCATCCAGCATATCTAGAACTAAGTCCACAAACTAAGCGGGCAAAGAAATCCAGTAAGTCAGCTATAATATCAAACCCTCCACTAGTTTTATCCTTGCTCCTATTAAAAATAGAGTTTTAAACAGTTTTGTAATTAGCAACAGCATGTGTTCCTCCTGTACTTCAGGCACTTAAACCAGTCATGGGGGCCATTATAAAGTCATGGGAAGAGATCTTATGAGAGAAGCATTCTCACTTTCTCAAATCTTGAAATTTGGGCAGTTGGGTAAATGTGACACTTGGTTTTTACACAAAGGTTTAAAGGTGTGTGTGTCGATCGTCTTTGGACCCCTGATTTAACCCCTAAGTTAGTACAAATTTTGATATCAGATGAAAGGCTGTATTTTGCCTTGAGTACTTCTTCCTGAATTTTGAGCTTTCAAAATCCATTTCATTCCACAAATACTAAACAAAAACTGCGGTTTTTGATGTTACATCAATATCCAGCACAGTCTGTGGAATAGGGCTTAGCAATATCATTATTGCTTCGTAACGGTCAAAACCGCAAGTTCGTTTCCCCCGGTACTTGAAGGGGAGTAAATGTTGCAAGTGCCAAAGCTCGCAATCAATTAGGGAAGACAATAGCATAAATTTTGGATTTTTCTGATTGGCTAAGAACAGTCTGGAACTCTATTACATGTAACTATCTGATTGGCTAAAAAATTATGAAGGGGAGACTATTAAATTGATTAGTATAGATGAGGTAAATAATTTTACAAACACACGTCAGCACTGGTCTACTTGACATGTTAGATGTGCGAAGAGTATGCCCAAACAGTTCCAAAACAGCATTCAATCGCCTATCACGCCTGATTGAACGCGAATTTTAAAAGGAAAAGCCCTGGCATGTGCCTCACGCATACTGCCGGGCACTGCTTTGTTCGTTGCCCGGCATTGACGTCGCATGTCAACCATCTATAAAAAAGCAGATATTTTGTGAAGACTTCCACCAGACCGTATAGTCTGATTGTTTCGTCTGTAAGCCGATGATACTTTAAGAAGCTCAAGCATGAGATGTGATGTAAAATAAAACTAATTACCAACTAAGTATAAACTTATAAACTTGCTGTTGTCTTTAGATGAGTTAATTTGTGTCAGGAAAGCCATTGACCTGCTCGGACACCATACCAATGCACTTGGTAATTTTCACATGTTCAATTCCAAAGTGAAAACAGTTGCTGTTAAATTTTGAACATCCTTGTTTTCCAAATTGGTGGGTGCAAATTAAAATATGCCCCAAGATTTTAATGGCTAAGATTGTAAGGTAGTCCTTTAACGCTTGATTTGGATAATACACAAGTGTTTTGAAGTTTCTGCATATTTTTATTTTTCTACACTTGACCTATGAATGGATTATCCCTTGTAAGTCACAAAATAGTATCATTAACACGTAATCTTGTGTGGTATTTTTATATCAACCCAGCGACAGCAAACAGAATACGTTGAAGACAGAGAAAGAAATTGGACAGTGTGAGGTTACTTAAAGGAGGTGAAGAAGGTGAGTGCAATGCCCCTCAGGTCTCATAACAAACAGATTCTATATAAAAGGAATTTTTTTCCTCTTCTGCGACATATGTGCCGGTGTTGACTGTGGCTTTGTTAGGCGTGCCTGATCAGCCTCATGTTCTAAAATGCTGGTTTCATACTAGCTTTTCGTGCGTCGCATTGTCGCACGACAAGTAATTTGTGCACAGCGCAAGCGTAGTTAAATGTGACCATAAAATTTGCCATGTCGCCGCGACAGACTGCGACCATGCTGCGACAAGCAATCATCGATAATTTGTCGGCTGCTTCCCTTCTACAGACAGCGAAGGATTTGACTTGAACTCAACAACTTTCTTTCTGCGACATAACCACCCGATGCAATAAAAAAACTGACCAATGAAATGCACAAAGTATTACATATTTGGTTAAACTCCTCCCAGCGATGGGACACGATAAAAATATTCATTTTGATTTGGGTGAGACTATTCCAACGTAAACAAGTGCGCCATGATGTTGATCCGTCTGCCGCAAAAACCACCCGAAAAAAGTATTAAACTAGTGTCGCAGTGACACGCGACAGCACTTTTTGTCGTGCTGCGAACAAAAAACAGCAATGTACGCGACAATCACGACAACTTATGGTTTTGCGACACTGCGACCGCACGACAAAAATATGAAGTCAGCATTCTCAGTATAAAGAAAGTTGATTTAATTCTTGACCTGTATGCCTCAATAGCTTGTTGATAGTTTTCCAATCTAAAACCTAACATTTGCTATGAGCCTGACACAGTGAACAGTTGGTGAAAATACAGCTTAACTGACACTGTGGACTTAAACTCAAGATGGATAGGGAAGTTTGAACTGTTATAGATCCAACCTCCATAAACGGCCTATTTTGTGAGAGTTCAGTTTCATGAATTTTGTGGACAGTAATGACTTCAATATCTGATTTTGTCTTTATAAGGTTGCTTTCAGCTTTATCATTTGCAGGATGCAAAAATCTTAATTTTTATGATTATTTTTTATCAATTTTTTGATTTGGTTCTTGCAAATATACTAACTTACTACAATTTCTTTTGAAAAATTAGAGCATCAACACGTAATTGAATGGAGATTCATTGGATTCATATCTTTGAACATTGCTGTTTTCTTCCTTTTCTGGTTATTTTTCATTTTGAAAAAAAATACCTTATGCAAATTCTAGAGACTTTTTTTTTTTTTTTTTTTTTTTTTTTTTTTTTTTTTTTTTTTTTTTTTTTTTTTTTTTTTTTTTTTTTTTTTTTTTTTTCACACACACAAACACACACACTGGTTACGGGTCTGCCTCTCACAGCCAGTCATAGGGTCATGCCTTATTTGCTTGTACACAAAAAAAAAACAATTAAGTTGCAGTGACCTCAATAGTTGATAGAAGATGCTCTAGAAAATGTCCTGTTTGGGTTCTAAAAAACCCGGTCTCATTTTAAAAATCAAGTGTAATGATAGAGAAGGTGTTCTATGTATCTAAGATGGGCTGATTTGATTTTTTTAAAAGTTTTAGAAATTCCATCACATTTCAACATCTGAATGTGATCGCATTCATTGATCACATTCAGAGGATGAAATGCAATGAAATTCATGGTTTGAAAAGGCATGCTTTCCTGAAGTTACAGAACCCCCTACTTGTTCTGTAGCTTTTCAAACTGTCAAGTGAATTGTTCTCTTACAAAAAAGTACAAGTATTGCCTGCATATTATAAGATAGCAAAGACCACAGAAAGTTTATAAGTTGCCATCACTGATTTGAATTCTCATATACCTTAACATGACTGGATTCATACACAATTTCGTCACCCGCATCACATACTGTCGTATTTCACATTTTTGAGGTTCTTGCGAAATTCCACCTACTTACTTTGTTCATCAAGTTCTTGCCATTCACAAAGTTTCAAAATATGAGGATGCCTAATTAATTAGTTTATAATTACAGATTTTTGTCATTTTCCTCAAAATCATCATATCCGTATTTCACATACTGTCGTATTTTAAAATCGCCATTCATTTACACGTGTTTGATATAGCGTTGTATTTTGCCGATCCCCAAATAAACGATTTCACATACAGACCTATTTTGACGTATTTCCATTGTTATTTCGTAAACAAGCTTTTCACATAGTGATCTATTTTACGTACATTGAAAAACAACTGCGTAATATGCGTCGTATTTTGCAATATACATTATTTGTGATTTCACATACAGACTTATAACTTAGTAGCCCAATTAAGATAATATAATTGCTGTATTAAGTTGGATTTATGGTTTATATTGGATTTTAATATGTTTTCTTCAAAACAGTAAAGTGTAGATGTTTCTTTTATGCTTCATTCTACTGTATAGATATGAAATGTCGCGGTAGATTTTGAATTGCGATTTTCTCGGAAAACATGTTTTGTAAAATACGACAGTATGTGATGTGGGCGACGATTTGAATAGCGAGGTCTTTCACCTATTTTTTTTTTTTTTGCAAGTGCATGTCGATTGACCTGACACAAAAAAAATTCACAGCAAACAAACTCATGTAAGACCTCAAGACTGCTATCACCCTGTTAAATTTCAGAGCCTATGTAACAAGCATGGTGAACGTATCGTCAGACACGCAAGCACACAAATGTCATGTTTTGTGTTAGACAGAAGGTTATCCACAAAATAACCTAATTTGATTTAATCACTTGGTTAGTGAAGTAAACCACTAAAAACATATGGATGCAAGATTGGTGAATCAATTAGGGACAGACGACAAAACCGGTCCGGGGAACGCTGGGTGTATTTGTTAATTAAGTAGAAACACAAAATATCAGTTATCATATCCAATCTATTTTGTTTTTAAAATGAACATTTCAAACATTCTTTCATCATTAGCCCTTGAAAAGGTAAAACCATCCTACAAGCAGAACAGCTAGATGCTATTGTACCCAAAATTGGCGGACAACTGGAAGGATCTTCATCTGAACTTGGCTTCTCAGACGAGGAGATTGCAGCAATTGAAGATGAACAGAGCGAATCAAGGAACACAGGGTGGGCCATTTGTGAGAAGTGGACGGAGAGGCGGAAGGTGACCAAGAAAATAAAGAGACTTGTCCAAAGGCCTTACAGGAATTAGTGGACAAAAAGAACATTGTAGAATCAGTGCTGGAAACAACTAATGGATCGTAGGTCATGAAAGAATTATTCTCTATAAGGTGAAACTTTTGCACCCCATCAGACAAGTTAAGAACTCAAAAGCTTTTGTCAGGAGTAGCTTTGACAATTAGGCCAAAAATTATGGGAATGAACTATGTATGCTTCCCTTCGCATACTGATGGCTCACAGGTGAAGACTGCCCTTGTCTGCAGGTGAGCCTAAGCAGACTATTGTCTTTTCTCAGAATGCTGGAAATGGTATTATTGATTGTTGGCAAAAAAACTCTTCAGATGTACGTTCTAGACATATGAAGGAGCTCAAAAGTGTTAGTCTAGACTGTAAGCTCATAGGTGTTACAGTCGCATCCTGACGAGCTGAGAAGTTGTTATAGTCTAATCCTGTACGCTCTTAAGTGGTAGTCAAACGTAAGTCTGGTGTTAGTCTAATCCTGTAAGCTCACAGGTGTTAGTCTAATACTGTACGCTCACTAGGTGTTAGTCTTAAACTGTGAGCCCATAGGTGTTAGTCTAATCCTTTAAGCTCACAGGTGTACGTATAATCTGTAAGCTCATAGGTGTAGTCAACGTGTGAGGTACATAGGTGTTAGTCTAAACCTATAAGCTCATAGGTGTTAGTATAATCCATGAGGTCATAGGGGTTAGTGAATCCATGAGCTCATAGGTGTTAGTATAATCCATGAGGTCATAGGTGTTAGTCCAATCCTGTAACCTCATAGGTGTTAGTCTAAACCTATAACCTCATTAGGTGTTCGTCTAAACCTTTAACATCATTAGGTGTTAGTCTAAACCTGTAACCTCATTAGGTGTTAGTCTAATCCTGTAAGCCCATAGGTATTAGTCTAATCCCCTAAGCTCATAGGTGTTAGTTTAAACCTGTAACCTCATTAGGTGGTTAGTCTAAACCTGTAAGCTCATAGGTGTTCTAATCCTGTAAGCTCATAGGTGTTAAGTCTAATCTTGGAGGCTCATAGGTGTTAGTTTAATCCTGTAAGCCCATAGGTGTTAGTCTAATCCTTTAAGCTCACAGGTGTATGTCTAATCCTGTAAGCTCTTAAGTGTTAGTCTAATCCTGTTAGCTCATAAGTGTTACAGTCTAATCATTTTGTAAAGGCCTGCAACAATTTGATTTTGGTTACCAACAAAATACATTTTCTTAAGTCAAGAAATGGGTTCATGATCAGGAAAATTATGAATATTAAGTTTAAAAGGATGCCATATGACTAAGGGGTGGCTCAGCTATAGAAAGAATAATTTCAGAGATGCCACTTTTGAGGCAAAAACCTTAAGGCTTAACTTGGGGTTTCTGTTCATCCAAATTTCCACATTTGTATTTATTTTCAGGCCATTTGTGGGTTTTTACTAGCCAATTTCATGCACCTTTTCAGGATTATACCAGTTTCAAAGTTTTTGAGTGGACCTGAGTGGCATTTTCTGTAATTTGTTTCTTGATTTGAACTATGAATGTGCCTTCATAGTCCCCCGTCTCTGCTAGTGAATTTCTTCATTATGATATCATATACAGGCTGTCCCAAAAAATGTTAACACTCGGGACACAGGCATTTTGTTCAAAACTAAAATATGCATGGGTCTTTGTTTGGTATGCATTTAAAGCTAAATAAATAAGCTTTCTTTGACGTTTATTTCATTTCAATGTGATATGTAGAACAAAAGATATGCTTCGTCAAAAAGAAGAGTGCATTTTCAGATTGGTCCGATTTGCAGTAATTACATTTGTAAGATTGCAGGAAACAAGACTTTGTAACATACTCAAAATTTAGTTACTGATCGAGTTATGATTGGATATTGAACCTACTGAAGAAATTGACAATCCGTTTTGAACTTTATTATTGTAAATGAAGTCTGAACATTGTCTTTATTTCTCAGCAATTTTTCAAAAAAAATAGTCAGTTCACTTTCATTAGCAGACATCAAATCGCTCAAAATTACAATAATGCTAAAACCAAATTTAATTAACCAAACAATCAGACCAGACACTTTCTTGCTGAATTCTCTATTCTATAGACAGAATAAACAACAAAAAATGCAAACAAACAAAAAGAAAGTGAAACCTCTGATAATAGGCCTACATGGACTATTGAAGCGGTCAGAATTGGAAATAAAGACTCCAGTAGCAGGCCAAACAGACCCGTAATGGACCAGAATGGCAATAACTCAAGCCAACATTTCTCTCGTTAGCTGAACCGTTGTGGTAGATCCAACAATGAGAGCTTGGTAAAACACAGTGATATGAAACTCAAAGTCTTTCTTTAATAGAAAAACACGGCAAGATCCATTTGTTTTTCTTTTAAGATGGCAAGAAGATGTGCCATGAAGTCAAGACTTGTATTCATTTTGCGCCATGCATTTCAAGTGCTTGGAGGCAGAAATCGGACCAAGCTGATTCTGTCCTCTCATAATTGATGAAGCATATCTTTTGTTCTAAGTATCGGATTGGAATGAAATGAATGGCAAATTAAAGCTTATTTTATTGGCTTGAAAAAGATACCAAACAATGACTCATGCGTAATTTTCTTGGTATCAAAATGCCTTTGTCCCGAGTGTTAACATTTTTTTGGGACAGCCTGTATATGCATCCATGGATCAAAGTTGAGATTTGAATAGTATTTAGCCATGTTTTTTATAATTTAGTTACAGTGACAGGGGCTATGAATGGATTTAATTTAGAGAATAAAGGTATGATTTTGTGAACCGGTACTCTTTGGGATGAATTGAAACCAAGGTGATACCACTATTTTAAGTGGAAGAATAAGGTCGGAGGCCATGTTCTTCCACGCAAAATATAATGGTGTCGCTGGTTTAGTTTGCCGTAAAAGAACAAACATTTATAAAGCGCCTTTTCCACAGGATACAAAGCGCATAAACAAAAAAGGAGAAGATGCAAGACAAAAGAACGCAAACCTAAGAATAACAATTACTAAACAAAGGGTTTTTGGGGGGAGCAGAGATTGAATTTGTCAACTGTTGGAGCGCTACGGATATGAATAGGGAGATTATTCCAAAGTTTGGGACCAGCCACTGAGATGGCCCTGTCCCCAGCACATATGCACGTCCTCCTAGGAACGCTGGGAGGTTCAATTCAACCCATGACCAGGGTGGTAACTGCGCCAGGGCGGGCTTTATTCACACTAGACTTTCGCTCATGTACCGGGGACAAAGGCCCTATTCAGTGCCTTATACACAGTGAGAAGTGTCTTAAATCGTATACGATCCTCAATGGGCAACCAGTGCAATTCATACAATCAGGGCGCTGATTATGACAGATCTGGGCTTTTGCTGTAAAGAGAGTACCGGTTCCCAAAATCATACTTTATTCTCATCTTAAACAGCTTTATAATTTAAGGTCATCTTTAACCCAATTTTGTGATTCTTATGGATTAAATACGACAAGAAAGGACTGCCACTATCCACTGAGAAGAATCGAACAACCCATTTGAAAGCAACAAAAACATTTGAAACCAGGACAAACATTGGTAGGCACGTGCGAATGTAGCAAAACGCCGTATGATGCGAGCGCTTCAACCTATCAAAAACTGTGATACAAGTGTGTACTACCTGGGTTCAATTCTTAAATTGAACCTGGGCATCATCCAATGAAATTGCTCACATTTTCACAGCTGTTTAAGAATTGTCAGAAATCAACATTGACCATCCTGAAGTATACATAAATAGGTATGTAGAAAAAAACCTGGGATTATGTTTTTGTAAATTATTTTGTTTTCTAAAACTGAAGAGAAAAGCACATTAAAACATACTATAAAATTAATTCAAAAGACTTTGAAGAATGCTGTCTATCAATGGGGTCTGACCATGGGGAGGATAAGGCAAAAAGAAAAAAAGTTTCTCTCAGAAGAAATGTGAAAAATGCTAATGCGAAATGCATTTTGTTTTTTTTAGAAAAATGCTAATGCGAAATGCGGTTTTTCTTCTTTTTTTAATGCATTTTTGGCCCACTTTTTTCAATTTTTCATTTTTTTTCTGAATTTTTTACAAAAAAATTTTTCTTTTTTTAAATTATGAAACCTAAAAAAAAAATTATGCGGTCAAAAACCAATTTTAAACATAATGCGCGCGGTCTTCTGAGACAAACTTGAGGGCCAATTCTATAGTTGCAGACGTACATTTCAGATATTTTGAGGACCCAAAACTTTTAAATTGTGAACAATTGTATTTAAAGTATCTCTGAATCTGATAGAAGTATATTAGTCCTGTGAAAATTTAATTCTAATCCCATTCTCCATTGCAGGCATATTCACAGGAAGTATACTTTTTAGTTAATTATGCTTCAGTCACAACTACTCTGAAGTGTACACATCTGTGATGGAAAATGATAGTTTTGTTTGCAGAAGGGATTGACCCTCGTCAACCTGAGCCATTTTTTGTAACAAAACCTCCCGAGGGGGGATTCTATGGAGAATGGACATATAGAGGGCACTATAATAACATACAAATCATGACCTTTGTAGGCCTATATGGCAAGATTCCCGCAATGAATTTGTCTGATTTTTGCAGAGATGATAGCTCTTGCATGTCCCTACTTATATCAGTTGTCAAAATTGTGTCGCCACTGCTTAAAATTGTTCTAAATATAAGAGACAATTTGTATGGGGTCAAACACTACAATCATGTTAATATCCAGTTCCTCAGCCCATACATCCTGCATCTTACTTTGGGGAGACATGATCATCATTTGAAATACAAAATTACTAAGCAACTATAGATCCATATACCCAGGGGGCCAGATGGGTTTACCTGACATGGAATGCTGTCAAAGGTTGTGTGGTATCAACGTGTTCAGGGGACTTCCCTTAACAATTCCTAGGTGGACAACCCTGAAAATATACTACTCAAAACAAAATGGCGTCCATTTTTAAAAATGGCCGCCATTTTAAACTAGATGACCATATCTCAGCCCACAGTGTACATAAAGTTGTGATTTTTGTGGCTAAACCTAGGTTTGGGGGTCACTTAATCCATTGGTGCAATCAGGCTACATGTTTAAATGTAATATAACAAATATGGCAGCCATTTCTTCAAAATGGCTGCCATTCAAAACTATTTTGACATATATCAGCCCACAATGTACATAGAGTTGTGATTCTGGTCGTTATACCCAGGTTTCTGGGGTCACTGAATACATTGGTGCAATCAAGCTGCACATATTAATGTGGCGGCCATTTTGTTCAAAATGGCTGATCACTTAATACTATTTTACCGTATCTCAGGCCACAATTTACGTAGTGCTGTGATTTTGGTGGCTATACCCAAGTTTTTGGGGTCAGAGAATTCATTAGAGCAATCGGTCCATATATAGCATCATTACCTCTTCAAAATGGACGTCGAAATGGCTGTTATAACCACATTATGATGCTTAAATCGTGATTTGTCACGGTAACAGAAATTGTGTGTTGGCATATACAGGGCGTCCCAGCAAAAACAATCCTCAAACAAAGGGTTATTTTGGCGAAACTGTGTGCTTTATGACTATAATAATTATTTTACTATAAAGTAGAGACAGTAAGTTTTTAAATGACACTTTAAATTTCTCCAGTCATGCCTCATTGGACACCATTGCTTTGAAAATGGCATATCAAAACTCACTTGTGACAAAAAAGCTGCTTGTGTGGTATGGAATGCTTATTTTGTTACTTAAGAGTTGTCTTATATGTTGTTTTGTCAGTTTGCCTTTGATGAAGATCCAGCTAGGCCCACACTGTAGTATACAGTTTACATACACAGGCTATTTTTGTGGAGAAACAGTTGCTAAAGCATTTACTTTTTATGTGGCAAACAGGTGGAAAGATTATGGCCAGATTAACTTTTGTCATTGTTAGGTTATGTAATAAGAATGTACTTGAGGAATTAAGCCAATTCAATGGTAAAAATACATTCACACTTCAAACATTTAAGTAGCAACACGGTACAGCTTACAACTCAGCAATATTGTTCATTGTGACAATATTTCATGACACAAAGAGCATACAAGCAGTCAAGCTACTCAAGATGCTATTTCCCGACAGGGATCCGCCATCTAAGCTGACCATTTGGGCAAATGTGAAGAAATATCAAGATCATGGCACAAGCCTCAATCGGAACAAGGGTCACTCAGGGAGAAGACACAGAGTGATAACTGCAGTTTTACGTCGATTACAGGAACATCCAAGGGAAACCACTGCAAGAAGAAATGGTCTTGAACTCTCCCGTTCATCGTTCAACCAGATAATAAAAATTGACTTGAACTTCCATCCATACAGAATGCGCATTCGCCATCAAATTCTGCATGATGGCTCAGGGCGACAAACTCTTGTCGAGTGGCTAATTGGATCGATGTCAGATAGACGTGCGTTTCACGATTGCCGACGATGACGAAGCAGGGGTTTTTTTTGTGATTAGTCAGGTTAACATCCACAAATTGAGTCTGCACCAGCCGGGAACCCTCCAAGTTTCAACTTGGATACAAATATGAGTCGAGAGAAACTTTTCTGTGTGGGAATGGAAAGCTTATTGGGCCTTACTTTTTTTGAACGAAATGTAAATGGGTAAGCTTACCTCCAGATGACTAACCATGATGTTGTACCTGCACTTGAACTGCATTTCCTACGGCAACAAAATGGTGTCTTCCAATATTTGTGGTGGACACAAGATGGTGCACCAGTCCACTGACTTATTGATGTCAGAAATTGCCAACATGAACGTTTTGGGGACAGAGCTGTAGTCCTGAATCATGCTGTGGAATGGCCCACCAGGTCACCTGATATGACACTGTGACTTTTTCTTATGGGGATATTTGAAGAACAAAGTTTACACCAATCCACCGCGTAACTTTCAGGATTTTTGAGCCCGCACTCAACACGAGGTGGAAGTCTTACATGATGATACTGCAATGGTCAGACGGGCTGTGGCTGACATCGATCCTCCTTGCAGACTTTGTATGGAAAGAGAGGGCGGACATGTTGAAGGTGCATAATTCAGGTAAGTACTACAACTTACCTGGAAATGGCATTAAAGGTGCAACGGGAGATTTCAGTGAACAGGTGTCCCTAAAAATATGAAAATTGTGATGTTATCTGGGAAAACCCGCCACGTCGCACAGGACAGTTTTGAAAAAATAAAGAAAATACCTTAAAATCTGTTATGTTGTACTTTATTTTTGTCAGATTGTATAAGGCATAACTTTTGATATGTGTATCATAGAAGAAAGAAGTAAAAAGTTTATATTTCAACTTTGCAATGATAGTCAAAACTCAAAATATAAATTTTGCACCATGTGGCGGGTTTTCCCAGATCGCATCACAATTTTGATTTTGCACTGGTGTGAAGCTCTCTGTTAAAAATATCCTCATCTGAAAGGATTAAGCTGAGAACTGTTTCTTTGGTACAACAATTGTAAAAATTTCTCATTTCCTATAGCAGCAAATATATACGAATTCGGCCTATGTTTTTATTTAAATATAAGCATTTGTATACAAATCGCCTTTTGTTTTCATTTTAAGTTATTTCTGTAGCCAAATAAAAGGTTAGGAATCTATTGAGTGTCTAATCTATATGAAATCACTACATATCTCTTGCACCTTATTTTTTTCTGGGATGCCCTGTATACCAAACTAAGAGCTGACTTTCATTGCTACCAACATTGTGTGTGTGGGGGGGGGGGGTTGACTGGACCCTATGTAATCTTCCGCTAATCTGCTGGCATATTATGCAGTTATTATAATTTGTTAGTGGGATTGTCCTCTTAAATCTCTTAGAATGTGATGCTACTAATTATATGCCACATTCTATCTTACATTTCACTTTCTGATCATCCATGATTCAGTACTGAAAGGAGAATGCACGTAAAAGTAATTTTCAATACTGTACCCACACAAAGCATTTGCATACAATACAGTAGTTTTATTAATCTACCAAGTATAGCATTCACATTTACTTAGAAAATTGTACTTTTTTTGAAAATGAAACATCGTGAATGAACTATTTTGCACATTTTTTGTTACACACCATAATTAAGTGTTCTCTAACAAATTTCATCCCCAAATTTTGGCGCCATTTTTTCAGCCATTTTGGTTAATTTGTAGAAGTGATAAAGTTTGTATTAAGTAATTGCTCCAATGAATTATATGACCCCAGAAACCTGGGTATAGCCACCAAAATTACAACTCTATGTACATTGTGGGCTGAAATATGGTCAAAATAGTTTTGAATGGCGGCCATTTTGAAAAAAATGGCCGCCATATTTGGTATATTTATGTGTAGTTTGATTTCACCAATGAATTCAGGGACCCCAAAAACTTAGGTTTATTCACAAAATCACAACATCTCTGTACACAGTAGGCTGAGATATGGTCATAGTATTTTAAAATGGCGGCCATTTTGAAAAAATGACTGCCATTTTGTTTTGAGTAGCATGTTTTCAGGGTTGTCCACCTAGAAGTTATTATGGGAGGTACCCTGAACACATTGATACCACACAACCTTTGACAGCATCCCATGTCAGGTTGACATAAAAAGTGGTGTTTGGCCCCTTGGGTAATACAAGTTCTCTTACTACCCACGTGCTGTAAGAATCTGGAATCAGCTACCAGTTACTGCTCTACTCACTCCATCAGTGCCATCCTTTCAGGAAGCCGCTCTGCTTACCATCAGACTGTTGCGGCCACCTCTGGGTAGCAAAGTTCTGTAATTACCAAGACTGTTTTTAAAATGCACCCTCAGTTCATCATTGGATTTGTTTATTTTACCTTTTGGCTCTGATGGTTGATGTTTCACCTGAACCAAATCCCAGTTTAGCGAATTAAGCTGTATAGGGATCACACCATTGAAGATTGAACAGCTGTGCATTCCTGGGAGATGTTTCCACTTCTTCAGAGCAAATATAGCAAGACACTCGTTCTCGTGTGTGCTGTAGTTTCGCTCTAAGTCATTCAAGTCTTCTGCTATAATAGGCTACTGGATGTTCTTGTCCTTCGTCATCCAACTGTGCCAGAATGCCCTCAATTCCCACTCAGTCTTTTTTGTGCATCAGTCTGCACAATAAAGGGTCTAGTGAAATCAGGGTTCTGCAATAACAGGGTCCGTTGTGAATGCATTCTTCAGAGCAACAAATGCGTTCACACAATCCGAGTTCCAACTGACTACATTTGGGAGGTTTTTCTTGAGTAATCAGTACACAATGTCCACTATCTCGGTAAAAATGGCCATGACAAATACCATATGTGCTGAGAGCCTGTGTAACTATGTACATGCATGTAGCTACTCTGCGATGATGCAGACAACCGCTGTGTGTACACTATCCATCTATGCGGCAAAACACGGAAACCTGGCTGCGATGGTGTGTGTACGTCAAGTGGGTAAGGTATTCCATGTCTACTAGGTGGAAGCTGTGTGTTAATTAACATGGAGAAATTGGCCATGGAATGAGCGAGTATGCCTACTTGAAATATTGATTAGTACACAGCTGCAATGCCCATTGAAAACTCCATATCGGACTTTGGCACAATGCTGATCGAAAACATGCAGTGATATTTTTTGTGGCAGCTGCAGTTTTTGTATGTAACATTAAAAAATATTAGCAATATTTGACCCATTTGCATCTTTCAAAGTTCAGGCCCCGGGGTTCAGGCAACCACCCAAACAGTACGTGGGCAAATTCTGCATGGTGTATCCACATATGTTGATCAATTTCATGACACTTGGATACAGTGGTCCTTGGGTAGTGTCCTACCTCAGGTCCTACTTCTTGATCACCTCATGTTACCTTGGTTACCTCATGTGACCTTTGTCCCCATTCACAAACCACAGTGGCAGATGAAACAGGCATTTTTTTTTTTTTGTGAATGCTGTATTTTTGACAAGGGTCAACGTCACCATCCCAATTACCATTTGATTTTGAGATGTTATGTTGAAAACAGCTCAATAAAAGAGTGTGTGTTCAATATAGAAAGGAAAAAGGTTTACTTATTGTAAATATCCATTTTAGAGTGTATTTGCAGGTAAAACATTAGAGCGAAATGCCAGTCTAATATAATCTACACTTATAATCAAATAAATGTCTTTCAGTCAGAAAAATGACCCTCTATTATTGATAACAAAGTAAAACGTTTATAACATCTTCCGTATGATTGCAGCCATTTTGATCGGCCCACAAGAAAAATAGAAATCACGATGGTATATAGTGCATAGTGTGTCTTGAAATAAGTAGCCAATGAATGATATAACCACACTTTTTTCAGCTATATACTGTTCAAGAATCCGCCCCAGTTTTTAATCGATCGTTACTGCTTTTCTACTGGACACACTATGTAATCGATTGTATGACCAGGAGACCAAGACATTCCTCATTACAACGTCATCAATGCCGAGTAACGTAACGTCCCAATCCCGAAACTGGCGACTCATGGACAAAAAAATTTCTTAGTTAATTCTGCTATAGGGCAATATATAGTGCAGCAGAGATATATTTCTTTTAGACCGCAAAGACATCTTTTAAACAGACGTAAACTAAAAAATTAGCATTTAGGACACTATAAAGCCACTATCATTTCATTTTTTTCCAAATTCAAAATGCCCATTTGTCTCTTAATTGCTAGTGCTTGGTATATAACACTTATATTACGTTTCTTGTCAAAAAGAGCACTATAGCATTTTAAAGCGGTCTTGAAGATTGCCAATTTACGACTATTTATGGGGCCTTAAAAAGTCGGATCCCGACTTTTATTATAAAAAAGCATACAAATCATATTGATGAATACGGGCATGTTATGCAGCCCACTTACAGGGTCTTTCTTTACTACAACAATTAAATACAACAGTGCAAAAAAATGGACTTTGAGGAAAAATAGGGGTGCGTTTGGATTTGTTTACATTGTGAAGAAATCGCTGCTAGTGGCTTCTTTAAATTGACAAACTAAATGAACAGACCATGTTGCCTGTGTAATATAACACAACTCAACTTTTGCTGTGATGCATCAGGAAATTGATGCTTTGCCGTGGACAACCGCGGGCAGTGGGCACCATATTTACATGACAAAATAAATAACTTTTAAAGGTTTGCCAATAAATCATCTACAGAAATCAGGACATAGAAATGGTTAGTAATGTGGAAATGCAGGTACCTGGCAATTCTGGGAAATGGCAGACAGAAAATAAATTGAGATGACTAGTAAATCAATAAATTGGCTAAAATGTCACAAAAATGGCTGTATGTGCATCTTTTTTTTCTTTTTTGTTCAATGTATACAAATTTTTTTTTTTTTTTTTTTTTTTTTAAGTTAAAGGAAATAGTCAAGATTTTTGTCAAGCTAGTTTGACTTACATCATCATAAATATATGTACATACATCACGATATTCCCGAAAAAAAAATACAATTGATGTAAAATTAACAAAATAGAGGCATTTTAATTTTTGCTTTTTTTTGACATACGAGAAAACGGGCGGGATTTTTGCCGACCCACGGCTTCATTGATCAAAAGCGCCCAATTGTTGGTCTCCTCGTGACGTCAAAATGTGATGACCTAACAACCTCGTGTTGACCCGAATGTATTGCGACACTGTATATTGTGGATAATGAAAGTATAATAAAAATTTTAGAAAAAATAATTACAGAATGACATATTTTGTTTTCATTTTCGTTGTGTTTTAATTATTATTAAGTGGCAACACTGCGATATGATGGTCACAAAGACGTAAATTATGGATGGTTATCATTTGACGTCACCATTTGCCGCGATGTGGATTTGTCGGAATCGTTTTTCGAGTAAGCTATTGGCGGAGAAATTACAAAGGGAAAAATACTCAACAAATGTGGACAATTTTCAACTTATTTTGATTTATAGTAATCTACTTACTTAAGCTTTCCATCATACCAAATTTTCCAAAATATTCAGAATCATGGCATATTACTTTAAAATACCAGTGTAGTGTTAAATCAGGTTTGTTTGTAAATGCAACAGAAAAAGTTCTATGGAACTCATCTTTCAAGGCTCTCATCCGGCGGCCTCTATTGTCATATAAGTCCATTTTGCACGTGTATTGGAAATTGTAGTAAAGACCCCTGTAAGGGCCAAGGCTTTAACATGCCGTATTTGCCAGATAAATAAGATTTGTGTGCCTTCAGAAAGTGCCACAGTTTTTTCGAGCCTGTTTTTTGTCATATTTAGAATGGTTACCACACCTGCGTGAATAAGCCAAATACACAGATATGTGTAAAAAGGTGATTTAGTATTTCTGCCAGGCACGACAGAAAATCAAAGGCATGGTTTCATATAGATGAGTTGACATCAATGTTACAACACAAGTTAGCAACTGGTCTTCTGACATGTTAAAGGTGACTAAGAATAGTGCCAATATACAGTTACAGATCAATCGCCTTATCAGCCAGATGAGCGCGCATTTAAAAGCACAAGCCCTGCAGGTGCTCACGCATACTGCCGGACAGTCACATGTCACCTCATCTATAGGGACGATTACAATAGCAGGAAAGTTAAAACATAGGTTTCAGTTTTCTCTTGTACTTGAACCTTTCGAAACATTCTCGGTAGGTGTTCTACAACCGATCCAAGTGCAATTTGAGAGAAATTTGTATCAAAAAATCTCATGTCACTTTAAAAGATGGGAACCCGACTTTAATTACTAAATAAAACAATCATAAATGGCATCTTCAAGACCACTTTAAAATGCTTTAGGGCCATTCTTCAGTAACGTTTGTGACCAAACCCGGTGATTTTTTACTTTCAACCCAATGCTGTTTTGTCAACGTAACAAATCTGTTATTCCTTTTTACATTATTAATAACCTTGAGTCTAAGCCTAACCAAAAATAATGTATCCACTTTTACTTGATTGGTTATTTCATCATGGGGGGCAAATAAAGTTCAGTCACGTTTGTGACCATCAGATGGTCACACACGTGACTAAACTTTGGGGGGCAATCATGACAAAATAACCAATCTACCAAAAGTGGAAACATTATTTTTGGTTAGGTTTGGACTGAAGGTTATTAATAATGTAAAAAGTAATAACAGATTGGTTACGTTGGCAAAACAGCATTGGACTGAAAGTAGAAAATCACCGGTTTTGGGTCACAAACGTGACCGAAGAATGGCCCTTTAGTGTCTGGTTTTCACAAAGAACAGTAAAATATACAAGGTGTTGATATGACCTAACAATAGCAATTTAAAGACAAAACAGGCATTTTGAATTTTGAAAAGAGACTGATTGTGGGCTTTAAACTTGACATAAATGGAAGATGATCCATTTTTTTTTGTCAGTACTTTTGACATGGAATAATTTGAACAAGAATATTTCCCCTGACTTGGATTAATTGCATTTTTTCCTGTGACAGTGTGGCATTTTTACCAAGTCATGTATCACTCCAACAACCAAATATAGCACGAACCAAAGAAGCATGTGACGATCCTTATCTTCCACTGTATCGAATAAAAAAATGCCCCTTCAAAAAAAGTCCCTTTCTATAATGAAATAAATTGCAATAAATACCAGTGAAAATAATTTTTAAAGTAATAATTATCCCCCTGGCACTTTAGCAGAAGGGGAATTTTGTCATAGCACAATTTGTCGGCGTCTGCCTGTCCGTCCATTCGTCTCCACCTGTGACCATCAGACCCCTGACCCGAGATGACACTTGCACCACAGGACATTAGTATCTACTGCTACTTGCGCTGTACAGACAGGTCTGCAGGTCTTTGTGTATTTCAGACTTTTCCGCTCTTATTCCCAGAAACCATGTGCAAACTTTCTCTTACCATGTTTTTTGTTCTTAATCCCCAGGAATACTGTGCAAAGTCTCTCTTAAAGGGGATGGCCCGATTTAATTATATAAGGTTTTTATCTTAATTGGATCATCTTGACCCAAAACCCCACATGTAAAGTTTCGCCACGATATTTCAATCTGTTTAGATGTGACAGCTAAAAACGTGATTTTTTAAGCCCCATAGAATACTTTTTAAAATTAATATTGGTCGACCAAAATGGGGCACATTTTCGCTCATAACATCCAAGCCAAACATTTCACCTAAGATTTCACAGGGTAAATGAGAAAAATAGTGGCTTTCATCAGACACCAAAATATTGACCACTTCCGGTAAAATCTGGGGTTTTGGGGACGAGGCTATTCGCGATCGCGCCATTGACCTTTAACCTTTGAGGAAGTGGCGTGGTCTAGTGGTTAGCAAGCTTACCTCTGGAGCAAAGGGTCCTCGGATCGAATCTCAGTGGGACCACTTGCTGGATTTAATTCGGGAACTCCATTTGGGATTTGATTTGTATAACCGATATTGATTAAACCTGAATGCCACTTTCTCCATGGTTCATTTGAAATGGGCAAATGAACCATGAAAGCTTGCACTACCCATCTGGGGTGTGTTTCGTGTAGTGTGTTTGAATGTTGCAATGTGGCGCTGTTTAAGCTGCTGCCTCCAAGTTGCATTGTTTCTGTCTAGTAATTATTAAGTTGTAAAGTCTCTAGCAATTTGGCCTATAGGCCACGATTTGAGATTAAAATAAACCTTGATTATTATTATTATTATTACATTCTCATTGCTTTTCAAACGAGTTTACTTCTTATAACTAAAAAGGTGAACTTCAAACAGATCCCACTGGCAATGTCCAAATTATAGGAAACTTGGTTTGTGGGTATTGGTGAATGCAAGTAATACCCATGCACTGCATCATCAATACTTGTGCATATTAATGAGCTTATTTGCATATTTGCTCCCCACCAGGGCAACATTTTTTTGCATAGTCACAAAGTCGCTGATCAGAATGGGAAAGCATAATTAACAAGTCATTAATTGACATGAAGATATCTGTGGCAACAGCTAAAAACAAGGCAGTTCTCAAGCATTTAGCTTCTAAATCCATTTCTTTCCAAAGATGCAGACAAAAAAAATGTCGTTTTAAAGGTTAACATCAATATTAGCAGAGTAGTGAATAGAGCCTTGCAAACTTCTACTATCAAAACTACAAGTTTGTTTCCCACAATACTTGGTGGTAAGTATATGCAAGTGCCAGGCTCTCATATCAAGAACATGATACATCAGAACAAGCACCTTTAAAAGGATCAAAACTTCAGGGTCTGGCTGTTAAAATATCAAATTTTTGATAGGAAACACTTTTTGCCAAACAGCAGTTTCAAGAGACCTAAAGGCTATGGTGAGATGAAAGTAGCATGGAATGATTCCTTGAGTCAGGGACATCAGTGTGTAATGCAATAGTCACAGCATGAAATATCAATATAAAGCACTGGTGTACATATGCACACGAAAGGTGATGCACAAATATACATGCAAAACAAAACAGCTATCTGAATGTGTTCCCTGATTCTGGGAAGGTATATGTAGTATAATACTCTAAAACATGGGTATTACCATGTTCCCTTCCCCCAGATATGAGGGGCTAAAGTTTTTGGTAGAAGTTTCATAAGTATGCAAATGAGGTATTGCCATTGATTCTCTCCCACGCTACTGTACAACTTCATACAGCGCATGACAGAATCAATTGCAATACTTCACTTGCATACTTGGGACTTCTATATGAAATGTCTAACAAGTTTTTCTTGATTTTGTTCTTTTTTTTCCTGCAGAGACCCTCCTCCCCCAGTTGCACTACTGACTTATCTCTGAATGCCCATTAACCCTCAAAGATAACTCAGAGCTACTTTGGTGGATAACCGTCTTTCCTTTGAAGGAACTATCAGTGATTTGCTAAATCAGAAACTTGGAAAAAATCTTCAAAAACTAGATTTTTGTAGGCTTGTATCAAGTATGGTATCCTAACATACCCTACAAGCGATGACCTAATAAGGACGAAATCTGGTATTTTAGTTAATTACTGTCCGTACATACACTGCAACACGTAATTGAATGGAGATTCATATCTTTGAACAATACAGTCTTCTTTTTTGTCTATTTTTCAATTGGAAAAATAACTCTACACACTTATCCTTCACTTTTAAAGGTCCCAGGAAATGCAAATAGAATTGATGTGGTTTGTGTCAAGTCTACAAGGAGGGACGAGAAAGCATTCAATATTGGGTTGGTGATGACATCATTAGTGAAACTATTGATTTTTCAGAGAGTAATAGAAAATTCCCAGGTGACTGGTGTGAATCTATTCATGACACCGACTGAAAATCAATAGTTTCACTAATGATGTCACTGGTAGTGTATTCTTTTTTCTGGCCCTGTTTATTGGAATGGAATGTCCCGGTAAAGATTTGGAGTAGGTTTATCTCATTTCCTGGGACCTTTAAGCTATTCCTGCAAATTTCAAATATTTTTACTCCTTTGGGTGGATCACTGATACTGTCTTCAGGTTTTTTTCCCAATGGCCTCAAATGACCCTAGATGACCTTCCTGAACACCCCAATGTCTCTACCTATTGATCATCCCCACCAATTATGTTACAAGAAAATCTCTGTGGTACTAGGACAAACAAAATTCAACAAAAAGGAAACTTCCCATATTACTTTTTTCATTTCTATTTTTATTGCCATTACAACTTGTAACTATTCTACAATTATCCACATTACAATTATTTTAAAATGTTCACATACTTCATGAAAATGCATGATTAGGAATAGTAGTACAAAAGACTAAAAATATAATTTCTATTGCCTTTAAAAACCTGTTTTGAAATTCATGAAAATTACAGTTGAGACATTGGGTCAAATCAAAATTACATGATTAATTGTTACAATCCTACTTTCATTTTATTTACATAGTCTATTTATTTTGTTTTACTGAATACAATAAATTAAACCATGTTAGATCACAAATTTCAAGTTGCTCAATTCTGACATTTGCATGTAGTACCATATATAATTAAATACAAGATAACATGCAAACTTAACTAAACAAAGTAATAAATGGTTGTAAAATATTGAAGATTCAAAGTTGTGAAAGCATTTTGAACTGTGTACAGTTGACAAAAAACTTCCAATTTTGATTATGCACTGATCAGTGTTTAATTATGATTAATTAATGCTGGGCAACTAAAATTCTGCATGTCAAGTTATCAGGCAGTTGTTTTTCGTTATGTAAAAACAGCTATTGTTTGAGGTAATTACTCTTAATAAGGTTCAGGAAACATGGCATATAAACTACCCTAAATTATATAAATGCAAAAAATACAATTTTACCACATATATGCCAATCAACTTGTAGTTGTACTAATTTGTAAAAATGTTGAAAAAATACCTGAATAATTTAAGAGTGCAACAATGGGCTACCTGCATTTTTGATCAAAATGATATGTTGGCAAGACCAGGAACATAATACATGTATTCATAATGACTATTAATGCAAAATGTTCTACAGCTGAGTTTATCACCAAAATTATTTATGGCCATCTGTACTCAACTACAGGATCTAGCATTTTCCTCAAAATGGTCAAAACGTGGTATGGGGTGTTTCCATAAGGTGACACCCTTCTTTCTGACACCCTTATAAATTCGGAAACCTTCACGGAATAAACCACATAAACCGTGTGGTTTATTCCGTTGAGGTTTCCGAATTCATAAGTGTGTCAGAAAGAAGGGTGTCACCTTATGAAAACACCCGCTGGTATGGGAGATCAGTCTAACTGCTGACAATATTGTGCACGAAAAACGATTACAACGATATCCTGATGGCAGCATAAACATACTCGGCAATCATGCCTTTGGTCCAGGGGCAGACTGGCGTGGCAGTGATTCAACGTGTGCTGCCTGGGCCTCTTCGTTCAGGACCGCTTTGGGATGAAGAAAAAAGGACTCAAACACTTTTGGCTAGGAACCAATGAAATTACATAAATGATCTCAAGTGTGTAACAATAATCTGTACAATATACAAAATCATGGACATCACTGGGAAGCAATTTTACTGGCCGAGTTCTTTCATTTCTTGCTGGGATACCCAGTTATGCTCATAGTTACATAGTATTTTGGCAACATGCAAGCCAAAACTCATCCACACAAAGCATTATTCAAATACATCTGTGGTTAACTGAAAATGGCATTCCTATATATGATGTGACATTTGCTTTCAAGGTTTGCTTATTATAAGCCCATTAGTGACTGTCTCTTCAGGTTGGCCTCGCCTTATTTGAAAACCACAAACTCTAAATTTTGATCACCAGATTGCCTGTTGGTTCTACTGTTCCTTGCCAAAATGTCATACATCATTATCATGTATACAAAATCTAAGAATTCAGAAAAAAATAAATAGGAAATTGGAAGAAGCTTCAAAATGAACAGAAATGACAACAAAAAATACAATTTAGTCCCTCGGTAACACATCTGAAACTTATGCTTTTGGTGAATTTACTACAAATTGGAGTAAAAGAATTGGAGTAAAGTAATTTTTAAATACTGTAAAACCAGGAACTTGTGTGTGCAAGAAACTTTCTAGAATGCATGGTCACGATTCATGGAAATATTGGGAGAATGATGCGGAAATTTGGGGAATTTTGCTTGCATACTTATTACATAAAAGACTGCTAAATCATTCTCTGGAATGAAGTATTTAAAGTTGGTACTAGTACTAAGAAAGTTGCAATTTGCAAAAGTTTCATGCTGCAAAAACAGCCATCCGGTCGTGACAGTTTCTGGTTTTAAAGTACTAAGGCAACAACTTACCAGTGCTAATTTTTTGTATAGAAACTGCCGAATTGGTATTTTTCAGAGCAAACTCTGTTTGATTAGGATAAAAAATAGAGCCCTACAGGGTACGATTTTTGTGATCCCTGAACCCTGGAAGATCCCTGTCACATTCAAATCCAGACCCAGACTGATCCAGAAAATTCTTTCTCATCACACCCGTTTCATCAATGATCAGCCAGTTTAGGATCAAACCTTTCCAACCCTTATTTTTCCTAAACCGAACCCAGCTACATGACCAGTTCTATAGAAGCAGTCATCTTTCTCATGATGCATAGTTGTATTCCATCTGAGATAAAATAGAAGACCAAGTCGAATTTGATTGATGACTAAGCAAAATACTTGGTGGTGAGAAACTTTGGTCCCAAACTTAAAAACAAACATTCCAGCAGGATAAGGACACAAAAAAAAAAGATCTGAACCAATCCCAAAACCAGATTTTTTTAAACCATTAATGGTTGAGATCAGAGGTCTAATTCAAGGAAATTAGGGTATATGGGGCAGTGGTGGAACACACAATCATCAAAAAAGGGATGCAACGCAGTGTTAAAAATTGAGTTGAATCTAAAATTAGACTAGTTCTCATAAACCCTCTATGAAGTATGCATTAAATAATAGGATTACATACGCTGATCCACATTAAATGATAAATTCCTACTTGATAGAGTTCCGAGAATAAAAAGTCTGCTTGCCACTGATATGGGGTACCCCGCATGGCTCTATTAAATTAGGCTTCGGCATTTCACACAATATAGAGGTAGTGTGTGGAGCACAAAGAGACACCTGGATGGTATTCTCAAATGGAGTATATCTTTAGACCAGGTTTAAAACAGAGGTAGTCCTAAATGAGTGGCATTTTTACCTTTTCAACATACCCCTGAAAGTGTGCCATAACCAGGTGAGAAAATTCCTCACGGATGGGCCAATCACCATCATTAGAAATTTTCTCACCCGTTATTATATACTTTTATGGTATGTTGAAAGGAAAAAGGTCCACTCATGTAGGACTAATCCTGGTTTAAACCTGGGTCTAAAGTCAGACTCCGTTTGAGAATACCAGCCCTTATTAGTATCTCTGATTACTGCTGATCAGCCAGAGCAACTGGATAGGAACTACCCAGCTTCTTATCTCCCAATTTATGCACAATGATTTCTACATCATAATCTTCAATCTCGATACAATTTTTGCCATTCTGACCAGCAAAGAATACAACGGTGTAGAGTGCCATCTCAAACTCAGGACTGGTGCCGATGAAAGAACTGCCAACGGGCTTGGTGTCAGACTTCCAACTGAACTGGAGACTAAGAAGTTGAGTGTGTGTGTCAGGACGGTCTTCCTTCTTCACTCTCTGTTAGCAAAAAAAAACATCAAATGAATTAATGCATAAGTTGCTGAGGACGATTTCACTTTGGAACTACTTTCAGCTTGGAAGACTTGCATGGATTTGATAGGATTTGGGAGTTACCATAACCCGACCCATCTGACACTTTTTTCTTACACACTTATGAATTCGGAAACCTTAACGGAATAAACATGCTTTATTCCACGAAGGGTTCTGAATTTTTAAGTGTGTCAGAAAAAAGTGTGTCAGATAGGGCAGGTTACGAAAACTCCCATAGGATTTGGTTGTCAATGTAGGAATTTGTACTTTGAATGTCTTATTTAGCCTGGGTAAATCATTCGGTGTTCAAAGACTGCTTTCTAATGATACCCAGGGTTCTAGGATGACTTGGGATAGCCCGGGGTTACCATTCTTCTCTTATCATCACTGGCTGCGATTACATATACATGCGTGATTCTCTATGTATATGGGACCGACTGCTTAACACCCCCTCTGAAGGATGGGATATTCTCATGTTTCATTTGCCCAAGTCCAAATGAACCACAGGGAGAGATTGGGAGATTTGGAGCAAGTCTACCTGCAAGTGTGACTTGAGTAAAATGTATTGCAATAATGTAATGTTCATTGAATTTCCCCAAAATCAGTTGAACAAGCCTTTCTTTAATTTTTGTTTAACTTCAAAACTACTTCACAAAATGTACTATAAGGCCGACTCAGAGATTTCTCGATGAGGGTGCACTCAATTTTGAAACAATATCAATTTTGCAAAAACAAATGCTTGTCTATTACTAATCACTGTGGGAATAACTAAGTTCAAAATCGAAGTCCTTCATAATCATATAGAAAATCACAACTGTTCAAATTTCCAGATCCGGGAAATTTTTGTTATACCACGGTATTCTATGGCAATGTTATGCTATAACATTTAAAATGTATCTGCATGAAAAATGGAAAACATAAAAAAAATCATCTCTAACTTTGGAATTAAGCTTTAGTCAACATCTTTCGTTCAGATGATTAATTTTAATTACTACACAAAAAAAATTATATTTTGAAACCTCTGAGTCAGCCTTAAAATGATTAAACATGTAAATTAATTGCATGTCAACATCCGTCTCAAAATCAAACAGAGCTCCAAAAACTTAAAGGGGCATTTGGGTCCACAACCTTGTCCCCCGAATGACCTCAAAAAGATGAGATTTTTATATTTCATCTGAACCGTTAGCCTTGTAATCATGTGTACCACTCTTAGTGCAAATTCGGTCGTATTTGTAAGAAAATTCCGCACTTTTGTATTTTCTGTCCGTAAACACAGAAAATTACAGCTCAGTGGTCTATGAGACAATATGGGCACACAACATTTGTCATAAACACAAAACCGCAAGATCAGGATGGACTCAAATTTTGGGAATAGCTCCCCCTTTATCAGGCAGCTTGTGACCCATGAATAAACACAGATGGGTTGGATACGAAATTGCACCTTTAAGTGCATGTTTTTCTGGGAACACTGTGTTACATGAGGTAATTGTTGCGCATCAAGTTAAGTGAAAACAAGAATAATACATGTAACTACCTGATACCCACTCGGTGGCACCCAGCCTTATGTCAGTGCTAACAGACTAAATAAGTTTGCTGTTTTCTGGGGACAAACTGTAGTACATGAGCGGTAATTGTTGGCAAACAAGTGAAAAACAAGAATACCAATGGGAACCTACCCGACCCCCTAGGTGGCACCCAGCCTTTATAGTCTATGTTGCCAGCCTTACTCTTTAAGTAGAACTGAATCCAGTTGTGGAATCCTGTCACCTCACGGCTGTCAGCAAGTCTCGGCTTTCTCAACAAAACAACTATGCTCAAATCCAGCGGTCAAGTTTCCTCTCCTAAAAAATACCCACCAAAATTAGAATCAGACAGAACTGCCCACACAAATAGAGCCAGTAGTAGTGTCTAGGTGTGAAAATTAAAAGTACCCGAACTCGGAAGTTCAGTGATTTGGATAATGCTTATTTCTCTTAAAGGCCAATTGGTAATTATTAGCTTCGAGAACCCCAGATTTTACTGGAAAAATAGTAAAAATATTGGCGTCGTTGAAGGGAAAAATAGTTTTCTCACTACCCTGTGATATCTTAGGGGCATACCCGCTAAAAAATACTGATTATATTTTTTTCGTTTTTTAAGTTTTTAAAGTTTTTTAAAATATAGTCAAATTTTGCACTTATTCTATGGGCTTACAAAAAAAAAAAAAAATCACATTTTTAGATTCATATCAAAAGTGGATTGGGCCATATTGTCTAACTGGGTACAAAAAATGTTCCACAGGCAAAATGACAAAAAAGGCAAACCTATGGATTTAATATTTCAAACAAATTTTATCCTTACATGCAAAAATGTATATATGTATACATTTTTGGAAGCTTAATACTACCAGGATGTCAGATATGGCCAACAGAGGACAATTGTACAGGGTGGGTAAAATTCCTATAGGGTTTTGTATGTGTAACATAAGAAAAAGGACATTTGTCATTGTAATATACCCTTGGTCAAATTTTTTCCAAAAATGTTGCAGGTCAGACAATCAGATGTGGATTTTGAAAAGATGACAAGGCCCTCCAAAAAAATAATTAACGGAGATAAACTAATGTGCGTTCTGTTTTGAACATTACCAGGGTTGGTCACATTCACTTATATTTTTTACAAAAAAAGGTCATTTTGCAGATTAACTTCTTTTATTCAAGTATAATCCATTTTCTCAAGGGAATACATTGGATATGGGTTTCTGTCCAAAGTTATGATTCAAATATAAGGTACGGGTGATTCCATGTATATTATACAGGTGTGATCCATGTATTATAAAGGATCAATAGGCAAATTTAAAGTCGCCTGTTGTATGTACCATTTTTAGTAAAGATGACAACACATAATGTAAACTTAAACAGTGTACATTTGTACAAGGGGGGGGTCAGTTCTTACTTTATAAAAACTAAGTGAAATGTGTATTCCCAAGCTACTAAACCTGTTTGACATTTAAAACTCATACTGAAAATGCAAAAATACACAGATCGGCGGTTATTGAGACAGATGTCTTCAAGGTCTTGAACCCTAAGAACAAGTGTATTGTTGTCAGGAATCGTATCTTCCTATGACCAAATTTAAATCATGCCTCAGTTGTATACTACATGTATTCTTGTTTGGACTTGACATACTCATAAAATGTCTCTAAAACTCATGTGACTCCAAAAGGCCACAATTTGGGTTTTGAAGGATGACATTGGTCATGATGAAATTAAATTATTAATGCTTAATTAGGCTAATTACCTTTTAAATAAGGGATACCAATGTGTGATTAAAAGAAGAGAATTTAAAGATAATTAAATCACAAGGTTATCCACGTATCTACTTCGTTTTTTGGGCTATATTTCTGCACAGAACAGCCGAAAATTCCCCAAAAGTGATCAAAATTTGTTCCTAATTCACATCTTAATTTACTAATAATTAATTACATTAATGGAACCTTAGTTTGTATCATGAGTAGATCGATCATTCATGACAGTGTATGTGCAATTTGAGCCCACAATTGTTTCAATTCTTACTATTTAAATTTATAGGCGACCCATTGTCACCGGTTGTGTGTAATTGTAATGTCTATGGCTCCCCTGCAGGCATCCCCCCCGGCTCCCATGGTACCTAGTGAAGGTTTTCAACGCAACTTCATAATACTAATCCAATAGTGATGAATATGGTTTTATCTTAAAGAGCAGGCTTCAAACAATAAAAGAATTCAAATTCTTGAACAGAGTCATATAGTTTAAGAAATTAAATGGAATTAAACTGAAAAAACAGTGGAGTTAGCTGTAACAGATCCCCCATTTTAGTGTACCCCGTTCATGCTTGACATATTTCGACCATGGAATAATGGCATAAAACTTTACAGATGAGGTATGGGATGAGGGTCCTTCAATCAAGATGAAAACTTTATATAATTAAATTGGGCCATCCAATATAAAGTTTAATTCAATTCTTTCCAGATTAGGCTGTGTTTTTTATATAACTATCAAATATCATTCCAGATTACAATTTAGGCACATTTTATCAGTCACAACGCCAAAAAAATTACTTTACCTACCAAGTGAGTTGAAACATACTGAAAGATTCAGGGTTTTGTCTTGAAATTTAAAGAGGGGGATGCTTTAGTGTGGGACGGTAAACGTTTAACACTGTACACGAAGGAAGGGTCACTACACATTTAGAAAATTCACTACCCACATTTACACGTCAGCAAACCCTACTAAATTTTTCAGTATTATTTAAAAAAATTTGTTTGCTGAAGTTCAAATTTTCACCAAAATTACCCGCCGCAGTTGAAAAAGAAAGTAACAGTTCCAATGCTTCTAGAAAGGGTTTTTTTCGGACTTGTACGGACGGGAAACAGAAAAATCCATCGTTTACCAAGTTCTTGTCGTGATTGGAGCGACTTCGGCATAATACACCACATGCACCGCATAACACGGCCCAATTTACGCGGTGCTTCAGTTACAGAGGGATCTACAAAAAAGGTAAATGGCAGGCTCCCACATGATTCGCTTTCGTTTGGGATCTTGAGATAGTCAATGCTTTATTGGGATTAAAACATAACATAGATAGTACAAACAACATTTTATTGCTGTTCAGATGAGTTGATATTATGATCGAATGCAAAGCCGGGTAACCCAATTACGAATGATTTATGGGCAAGAATTGCATTTGCGTGGAAGCGCCAAATCGGCAGTCGTTAACTTGTTATGACCGTTTAAACGTACGAAAATACAGACCGTGTAAACGGATAGGAAATTAAACGGTAACTCCTAGCTCTAGTGGAGATGCCTTATTAGGCCATAAGGGAAAACAATATTAGCAGCGGGTGATGAAATGGTTGCAAATGCCCCACCCAGAGGGCAATGTTAATAAGCGGTACCAATTTGTGCAGTATGATCTGATGTAGTTTTGAACCGGCAAGACGTAAGGTACACAGCGTTGTGTACAACGCGATCAATAAGGTATAGATTTCATTCATTATACTGTAAAACACTTGAATTTGTGGGTATGTGGGTATTTTATTTCGCGAATTACCCGAGAGCGCGAGGTTTTAATTTCGCGATTCAAAAATTTTCTTCACTATACTTAAAAGTATTCGCCAAAAGTCTGCAGAATTTTGAACTCCCTCCTTACCTATTTACTACCGAGTTTCATGCACAAACCTGTGTAAAATGCCTTACTTAGTACCTTATCAATTATCTATCCAACCCTCACTGGCCAGCAAAACCGACAGTGTAGATCAGTATCCTGGAATTCCTATTTTAATTAGATTTTGTACTGGAAGGCAAGGAAAATTCTAATCACTAGCGTTTGTGTAAACCATCCCGGGAAACAATGTTGTGTTGTCAACGTGCACTGTGACACGATCATCTACACGAATGCGACGGTGCGCGTGGTCTTTTCGTAGTCTGTGAAACTTTATTCAGTGGTTATTGAGCCTGTTTATTAGGCACGGAAAATGGTAAGCCCACAGGCGCTAATTACAGGCCACCGACCGCAACGACACTCTCCTTGTTCTTTCCCCCCACAGCTCCGAACGGACCTACTCCCCCCCCTCCCGCCACCCCTGCCAAATCTGCTCTTTGCAGAGGCGCCACTTTCATACGGTGTGGTATCCATAATCCTTGCTTACTCGTCTCTTCTTGGTGAAAAGTACGTAAATATCCCTCAAAACAGCAATGGTTTTAAATGATTTTGACTGTACTCGGAAAAGTTTTACTAAAAAAAGGAAAGGGAAGGGAAATGGAGAGAATTTAGCTATTGAGCATGCTATTTTGCTTTAAGCTTTGGGTTTGGTTAAGACTAGTAAAGTTTCACAGCTGTCACTTTCAGTAATAAAGTAGCAAAATGATGCAGTTGGTTTTGAAAAAGTCACTTCTGCTATAGTTTTAGTAACCACGTTGTGTTTTCAAAAAAGGCAAAGCACGTTTGTGAAGACCTAACATCATGTGGCGCTATGTTAAGGGGGTAAAGCCCCTGCCACCTTCAACACCAGGCCTTCCTGATCCGCGGAAATGCTATAGCCGATGAAATGCTGGTCGACTTTGATGTTACCTTCTAATACACTGCTAGCGATAGGACCTAGGACGGGATACATTAAGTAAAACTGAATTACAACGTGCAGAAATTGCCAAGTATCTATCTTAACATGGAAATAGCCAAAGAGCTGCCAAGTATTCTGCCGAGTTTAAAAAAGAAGGTTAACGAAAGCACAGTTAGTGGGTTTGTGAAGCGGCTATAAAAAACATTCCGCAAAGCTACCCTGCAGATAAACCTATTGGAGTATTGCAAGCGGACGTGAGGGCCGACCTCTTCTTCTGGGGAAAACAACTGACGCTATGCTTCAGAGTCATTAAAAAAGTTAGAGGAATGTGGAGTTGCAACAGAAAAATCGGATTGGGTGACAGCCAAGGTATCATCAGGCCAAAGGCAAACAGCAGTATGCTCAAGAGAGTATGGTGGATCCATGGAGTTAACCAAACGTTTGAACAGTCCTTCCTAACGGGTCGGAGTCGTCAAACGGAAGAGGAACCAAAGGCCGCCAGAAGTTACGGATGACTTTGCCGAACTCAAGACGCAGTACCTGCACCGGGTGGCGAAATGTGTTCGCAGGCCACAACGTACACCTCCGTTGGTGGTTATAATATTGATCAAAACGGGGCGGCAATAGTGCCGGTGTCCAACTGGACTCTTGCAGAGGAGGCTCAAAGCAAGTCCCCATTCGGGGGGAAAGGAGGATAAGCGTCAACTTACTGTTTCATTGGAGCCTCTGCAGCAGGAGAGCTATTGCCACCACATTGCTTGTATTCAGGGTACAACCACCCAGTGTCACCCCAAGCATAATTTCCCACATGAGTGGGATATTCATCACACGAGCAACCATTGGAGCAACAGAGAGTCGATGGCACGGCTATGTGACACTATCTTGGACCCGGTTACAGTACAAAGCAGAGAGAGGAGCTTGGAATCCTGATGACAGCAAGGATCGTCACCTTAGACGTTTTTAAAGCTCATCAGGTGAAGGAGGTGATCGAAGGGGCATAACAAAAAACATGCGAATTGGTTGTTCCCGGCAGTTGTACCGGAGAGTTGCAGCCAATGGATTGTGTTAATGGCCGTTTTAAAGCCTCTCATGTCGGATGCATTTACCGATTGGTAACGTGAGAAGTCACGGAAATCACAGAAGATCAGATATCGACGGTGATGTTATGATGGAGGGACCGTCGCTACCATAAAGTGGATTTGAGACTCTCTTACTTAAAGCCACTTCATGCATAAATGGTGAAACCAAAAAAAAAAGAGGACGCGCTTGCCTTAGATCATGAAGAGATGCGGGGAGGATTTTGAATGCGGGCATTAGAAGCCATAGAAAGGGCACCTACTGAATGAACCTTCCTCGGAGGAGGATTGAGGATGATGATATTGATAGGAGGATTAAGAATAAACTTGCATTACCAGTACACTTTGTTAGTTGGAAAAATTCTTGATGAAATAGATGTCAGTGGTATTCTGATTAGTTTACTAGTGATTGTTAGCTATGTGTATATCCATTATTTTTTTTTATTCAGCATTTCGGCAAGACTGTTCGTGTATTCAGTAACCAATTATGAAATGGTTGATTAGTACTAGTTTTGTGTTATGGCATATGTCTGAGAAAAAAATGTAATAAAGTTTAAAGAAACTTGAGGACTGATACTTGAAACAAAAGGTTCAAAATGACTGCTAGTATAGTATACTGAATTTCAAGATCGTTCAAATTGATGGTACTACGTACTGTTATTGATAAAGTAGATTTAGGTCACATAAAAAAGAAAAATAAAAAGAAAAAAGTGTTTCCGGGTAGACCACCTGCGTTTTAATTAGGGTCATTTTTACTAGTACATTTCCTTTTTTTTTATTTGAGAATTGAAAAAAGACAAAAAAAAACATTTGATTTAGTGTCGGACGCGAACCTGTTACTCTTACGATTAGTCTAGGCGGGGTACAAAAAAGATTCTATTAAAGCTTAGAAAACCGGGCGGCCTGCTGTCCCGTAATTGACCAAACGAAATCAAATGCAAGTACTATTAATGACAATTCGAGGCCGTCCGACATTGAAAATATTAGTGCACAATGGTTCCAATCGGGGAAAGGAATTTCAGTGTGAATAAAAATATGTCTTGCGCCTTTCCGAAGAACATGCGCTAAACAAGTGACGAATGTACAACAGGTTTGGGAAGCCGATATAAGTTTTCTATGTTTTAAAGTCAAACCAATATTAGTATACATGTATGGGATTTGAAACGTGAGTTAAAACGTCCTAAACATTAATGAGGTTTCGTTGAGTGGGTGAAAATAACTCGTATGTTCTGTTAAATTAAACTCAAGTTGAAGTTTACCATTGTTAAATACTGTGTGTTATCAGGAAACAAGTGTAGGCTTTAATTGAACTTGCTTTCGAGTCATTTATTTCGAGAGTTTTAATTTCGCGAATTTTGGTTCACCTCAAAGTTCCGAAATTAAATACCTCGCGAAATTAGGTTTTTACAGTAATTCCACGCTTGATCGAGTACCTATCTTGATTATTTAGGATCCCTGATATAATTGGAACCAGATCGCACTCCTGCATGGATGTGCATTTGTGTTGTGTTTTTTACATATAAAAAAAGAGTGGGAAAAAAAGAAAATAAATTTTTGGGGGAATTGGGATGAAAAAGTGATTTGCCCTCCACTCATGACACTTTTCTTCAGACAGGGCTTCTGCCCCCTAAGACTGGCTATGTGTCGCTACTTGGATGCCAACTTTGGTGGGTTTGGAATGTTTGACAAAAGCAGGTCACATGGTCCTGTAATATTTTTTGTTTTCTTCTCGGCAGTCAGGCAATATAGCCCAGATTCTCTTGCATAAAGTCATAAACGTGCAGGGTTGGTAGAACATAGTTGCTTGCATTCCTGTCTTACATGTGTTCTTTAAACCTCAAATACCCCCTTTTATATTTCTTTCGTAGTTAGCATCCGCAACTCTACAGGCCTACAACATTTCCGCAAAAGAGGGCACATTTGTTCCAGCCTTAGATAACAACAACAACCGACGCATGACCAAAAGGATGGGTTCGATCCAACTATTTTCTCTTACTGTGTTGGTACATGCATACAGAGTTTTCCACACTGTCACCACTTATTGTGGGAACTGTTTGGTTACTACTTACGCCGCATTCCTCTGGTCCTGCTGTAGAGTTTGAACCACAGGTCATACAAGGTTTCCTTGAAGTCCTTCTCATCCCTGGGGACTAGTTTCTTCTTGGACAGGTATCTGTGTGCTTTCTGCATCACCTTTAACAAAAATAGGGACAGTCGTCTGATTATGTGGTCAAAAAATAAGTGTAGAGCAATATAATGACCCAAAGTGACCCCTGAATGACCTTTGACTTACTCATCTGTTATCCCACAAAATCCCCCTTGTCTCAATGTTTAAACATAGTATGAACTTGATCCATCACTGCACTAAAAAGATAGACAACATTTTATCTAAGTGTATACCACATGCACAAGATAAAATGACCCCAAGAGACTGCTGAATGACCTTTGACTTCCTCATCTGTTACATAAGACCTCGTCTCAATGCATATTGTATAAAGCATACCAAGTACGTGTATGAACCATCACTGCACTGAAGATCTAGACATTTTAACCAAAAGTGCAAACCAAAAGTTTGATACACACACACCAGGCCCAGGGGAGGGACAGTGGGGCGGACACCCCAACTTCCAAAAGCCCCAAAACACTATAAAGAGCCAAAATGACCAAAAATTAGGGAGTTTTATACTTGTTTTTGAAAAACATTTCGGTAACCCCCCCCCTTGCAATTGTTGGAAAAAGTCCCCTTTTTAAAAATAATCGTCCCTCCCCTAAAAAAATCCTGCTTACGGGCTTGACACACACACACACACAAATCATGCTGCCATAAGGTCTTTGCGATTACATTGGATGACCTAATAAGTGGACAAAGAGCACCGGAATGGTATGATGTAAGAAATGATACAAAGAGTAGGAAAATACAAGTTGTAAGAAATGCTAATTTGAATAAGAGCAATGGAATTCAACCTCCTAGGCACTATCGGCTGATTGGATTGGTTATTCATAGGGTGACATGATGTAATTAACCAATCACAGACATGGTAAGAAAAGCTGAAAGCAGAGAGAGTGACCTATTTTGATTGGTTACTCAAAGGTTACATAATGAGTCAATGAAAATCAGGCTCATTTTATAGCATATGAGAATTCAATTCTGTAATGCCAGTAAGTGTAAGTTTATACATTATCCATGGTCTTTGCTTTTTAAAACAGAAAGAGTAATATATACAAAGACTTTTGGTAGCAGACAATTTTATTAATGATTTGGGATGCTTTTAAAATTTGCTGGGATTTCAATAACTTCAGAGGCCATATTTTTTAAAGTCATTGCTTTAAATCCTTTGTTTTTAACCCCAATCAACCTTTCCATCATATTAGCCCAATTTAGATATGCAGTGGACATTTTGCAACAACAATACATTATTATAATCAAATCTGGACATTTTCAGAACGTCTTTGACCAGCCATTGAGGTCACAGTGTACAATAAAATAATGCATGTTGGTTGGTGTTACCACCTGACTGACTGGTAGACCTCAGGAGGTTAAAGGTGTGTGTTCCAATCGTCTTTGGGACCCCCCGATTTACCCGGAAGTACATGTAGTATCGACTTTGATATCAAATGAAAAGCCATGCATATTTTTCTCATTGTCGTCCTGAATTTTGAACCCTCAAAACCATTTCATCCCCAAGATACAAATAAAAAACTGCCGTTTTATTGGTTGACCATCAATATTAGCACAGTATTGAATAGGGCTTTGCAATATGCATTATTGCTTCTACTATAAAAGCCGCAAGTTTGTTTCCCACAGTACTTGATGGGAGTATGTGCAAGTGCCAGGCTCTCGTATCAAGTAGAGCACAAAATAGACATAAATTGGAACAAGCACCTTTAAAATAAAAATTTAGGGTGGGCATATTTTCAAATACAATAAAAACTTTTCTGGGAATCTTAAAAAATTAGGTCAGTTGCAAAGGGCATCAATAATTGTTTGTTTTTTGCCTGATGTTGGGTCATACCTCTGTTTCCATGATAGCATTGAGGAATGTCCAATTCTCCTTGATTTCCTCCTCGGTTACTTCTTCCGGTACTCCTGTCTCCTGAGAATAGTTGTCAAGCAGTGCAATAAAATCTAGGCAGGAATAAAAGTACAGTACATTACAAAAAGCTATTTGAGAATGCGGAGGCAAAAATATTGCACATGTACTTGTGTGTAAAACACATGGGAACGTCTTGAAGACACACTTTGGACTAGTCAAGGAACTTGCAATAACTAAAATCCTTATATTGTTACTTAAAGGCACTAGCAGTGATCCACCCAAAAGAGTCAAAATATTTGACATTTGCAGGAGTCGTCTAAAATTGAAGGATAAGTCTGCAGAATTCGCATAAGTTACTTTTTTCCAATGAAAAAATACAAGGAAGGAACAAAACAGCAGTGTTCAAAGATATGAATCTTCATTCAATTATGTGTTGTAGCAAGTGTCCGTTCGGAGAGTAATGACTAAAATATCTGATTTTGTCTTTATTAGGTTGCTTTCAGTCTTTTCAATTGCAAGATATGTTAGGGTAGCTATATTTGTTACGGACGTGCAAAAATCTGATGTTTTATGATTTTTTTGATTTTCTGACTTGGCAAATCACCGATAGTGCCTTTAAAAGTAACAATTGTGCTGTTATTTATTGTTTTATACTTGCTCTTTACACTTAGTAGGCCTACAAAATTGTTTGATTGGAATACCCCAACCTACCCTAATTTGGACACTTAAAGGGATTAGCAGCGATTTGCTAATCCGAAACATCAAAAAAAATTATCAAAATTCATATTTTTGTATTTTTGTTACTGGCTTGGATATGCAAACATAACCTGCAAGTGGTTGGCTTGAAATCTGTGTATTAAAGACAAGGCAGTATTTTTATCGGATTCTTTTTTATCGGATCGACTTGAGATCAAAAAAGCCTTTCTCGGTGAATATCCCAGATTTTAAGCCTGATATTTTGCAACATGATCAATACAGTTTGACCTCAAACACAAACATTATTGATCTTTGTTTATTCTGTGCTGGTGTAAACCACAATCAGCTGTTTATTGTAGATTTTGAGACGTCATCGCTGTATGTCTATTTGCGGGAGACGGTATGACAAATTTCCTCAAATACTTTTCACTATTTGGTGGTTTGTTTCTACATTAAAGCAGTTATATGGAATTGTATACAATATCCCTGATTTATAAGTTCAAACAAATGCATTTCCACATTTTTCGATTTTCTCACAATATCGCTGCTAATCCCTTTAACTGTACAAATGAATATAAATGAATATCAACCCTAATTTTACAGTTTCAAAACAATTTTTTCTCTCTGTCCATTTAAAAACATTCAAGCTAAAGGGTTAGATTTTATGCATAACAATGACATTCTGAACAATCCCAATAGAAATTATGGGTACTTTAAAGATATTAGTGTTTTTAAAGGGCCACGGTCTGATCGCAAATAGCCCCCCCCCC
This sequence comes from Ophioderma brevispina, assembly GCA_023653785.1. Classification (NCBI taxonomy): domain Eukaryota; kingdom Metazoa; phylum Echinodermata; class Ophiuroidea; order Amphilepidida; family Ophiodermatidae; genus Ophioderma; species Ophioderma brevispina. The sequence goes on along the minus strand of JAMKCH010073486.1, from coordinate 2,298 downwards.
ATTTCACCAGAAGTGGTCAACATTTTGGAATTGAAAGAGAGTTATTGGTCCATTCTCCGATAAAGTGTTCAAAAAGTCGTTTTTAGTGTCGCCCACAGTCATGCACAGTTTAAAGCTTGTTTTGGCCTTTAAGAATGAATGTTTATGAATATAAATTATACTTAGGAGTTATGTTTTCAAAATGATCCGGACTAGATGTTGTAACCGGATGAGAAAGTATCAAGCAATAAGGCTAAAGATGCATAATTCTTGCTTTTCGCCATGTCGCCAGCCCAAATCCGTTCTTTAAAATGTGCCCCCGCTCGTTACACAAGAGCGCATATCACAGATTGCATTTCATTTTTATCAGCCTCTATTATGCACTTATTGTTAAGTTTAAAACATGATAATATTGGATTATTAAAGTTTCGCAAGAGGTCTCTGAGAGCATGTCGCCAGTATTGCAGACAGATACGTTACGTATTTCGAATGGATCAAAATTGCTAAAAATAACTGAATACCTATGTTCCAATCTGTGATAATTGATAAGTATGTCAATTTATTTTATACATGTTTTGCAAAAATCTGGTTTGTCAAAAACGTACCATTTCCAGCCCTAGTATGAAGAAATCCCCTCCTGTTACGTTCATCCCGCGCCAGATACGTTACCGTGTCCCTCCTGCGACGCTCTTGCAATATGGCGTGATACATGTACATAAAGTCGAATACCCCACAACATGCTTTTAGTATGATTTAATACCTGATAACCGTATAGAGACTAAGTCGGTGAAGCCACGTACTTTTTCATTAAGCAACACAAATTACTAAGAAAACGGCCGACAATACGTTACGACAGATACGTTACTTAAGTGGTAACGTTAGGCAATATACTAAAACTCGGGGATATATTTTTAAGATCACCCATGCATTGTACCGTGTTCTGAGAATATTAAAGTTTAACGATTTCATGATTTCATTTCAGGAATTCCTTACTGTTGATATTTCGCATTTGGAGACCAAACTTGAACACGTTAAGGGGGAATCCTAGTCTCAAAGGGATATTTTTTTCAGAAGTGATATTTTGAACAAAAGGTTTCCCTCTGACCTCAGCTCCCATTGGCTTTTTGTTTCATATCAATAGGATAATACTTTTTGAGTTATCACAAATTACCTTGCAAATTGCATTTGCGTGACTTACATTCTCAAACTTTAGTTGCGTTTTTCTCCCATATTGTTTTTTCGGCCAATTTGTCATCACAGAACAGTCTATCTCAAGAACCGTGAGGGGTTGGTAGGCACTTAATTTTTTCACTGTTTTTTTCTCTATATGTGGAGCACACAATGAACCAAAAATATTAATTCACCCTTGGGAACAGTTCATTTGATCTATGACAAAACATTAATTATGGTTTCTGATCTTTAGATGTACACAGGCCTCTTTACATGCATTATATGCTAGTATGGGTATATTTTGGTTCATTGACTATCTTTAAATTCTCGCTCCAAATTTGCGTTTTTTTTTTATCTCAATAGGATAAATACTTTGGAGATATTACTGTTCCTGTATTGACACATGGCAAATTTTACATTCCAAGTTGGCAGCCGTTACCATGGAACGGGTCACATGTTTCCGACCATTTTCGCATGTTAATTTTATGCAACAAGGTTTAGGGTAAGGTATGCATAACATAACACTTGAGATATACTTCGGATTAGTGAGAAAAACACTTTTTTTGAAATGGTGGTTCGGACTAGGATTCCCCCTTAACGGAGTGGCCTATATTTTTCTCATGTGACCTGTGAAATCTTAAGCTAAAAGATGTTTGGTTCAGAAGATAGTTATGAGTGAAAACATGACCTATTTTGGTCAAAAAATATGAGTCTTGCAAGGAGTATTCTTATATATAGGGTTTTACAAAAGCACATTTTTAGATCTTAATAAAAAAGGATTTGAAAGATCGGCATCAATAAAAACTGTACGATATTGTATGGGGAAAAGTCATCCAATCAATAGGAAAAGTTATAGAATGAAATTGGGCCACCCCCTTAATATATGAATGTAAAAAAGAAAAACATGCTAACAAAAAATGGAAGAACTACCCAGAGCTTTGCAGCCTGTTTAACCAATCTAACACTTTTAGGAAGAAGCTTGTATAAATATGAACCAGAGTCTATAACCGGATAATTGCTATCACTTATACATACAGCATTTTGACTGGTACTTGGGCTGGTATTCTGAAAGGGATTCCAACTATAGACTGGGTTCTATTTAAAAACCGGGTTCGTTAATACATGAGTGAACAAAACTTATCCTCCAAC
>JAMKCH010073485.1:0-11390 GCA_023653785.1 Ophioderma brevispina | reverse complement strand
GTGCACCTTTAAGTTGAAGAAAGTATGTAACTTCGTAAACCAAGTTACATATATTTAAAAAAGAAACAGGACGTGTCTAGTCTGCTGGACTCCCACATGGAAAAGATTAAAAATTGGTTTTACTTTAGAAAAGAATGGCCATTAAAATCTAGTGTTAAGCTTTTGCCGGACGGTTAGGTTAGGGTTTGGGGGTAAGGTTAGGGTCAGGATTGTATGCAGTTGCTATCTCATGGTATTTGGGATCCTGCAGCACAGTTGAGGAAGGAGGTTAGAGTTTTTAAAACGATACTTTTTTGGTTGTAAAGGTCGTTACATAATACATAGTGCTGTCGTTACCGCTTTGCTGCTCTGATGATGAAATTTACGTCACTACGCAATCAGAATCGCTAGCGGTGACCAAAGTGGCAAGCGTCCAGCAACTAAATCAATCTCCCTGCCGCTCGTGCTGCTGCTTTTCCCAAAGTGGCAAATCGCATTGAGTAGACTTGAAGTCAATCAGGAGCGGTGCCGCTCGATGACGTAGGTCAAGCGATAGCATCGCTTGACTACGATAGCTCAATCCTGCAAGGGGCATACACCAAGCGGCTTGGCTGCTTGAGCGGCATGCGGCAATGGCACTATGTAATGACCTTAAAGTGGAATTATCCCTTTTCAGGTCCTGTTAAAAACTGTCCCTTTTTTGGCATCTCATCACCAAGAGTGGACCTGAATTGGGCAAATTTTCTCTAAATGTTGGGACTCTTTTTTTTATCATAAATCAGCAAAAAGTGAACCTTTTGCCCCTTTTGTGAACCAGCAGTGTGCCTGGTTAAGGTAATGGTTTAGGGTTGGGACTGGTGCAGAGGGTGTGTTTGAATCAATCCCATGATGCATAGCAATGTGCCTATACCTTACTGTACTAAACACATGTCAGACTTAAGGATAAAAGTGTTCCAAAAGTTTAAGAACGACAAGACATTTCATTAGCAGCACAAATTCCCTAATTACTATGCTTTGTGGGCTGGGCTAAATGATGTTAACGTCAGGGGTTTTTTATGTGTATAAGAATAGGTATTTTATTTTTATCACTTAACCTATTGAGGTGTGAAATGTCCCAAACTGGTGCATTGTGGGATTGACTCAAAACACCTCTGGGACTGGGGCTAGAGTTAGTGTTAGTGTTAGGATTAGATCTTATCACTTACTGATGTTTACTGCAGGTAGGCCCATAAAGTTTGCATCCTCCATTGGCAATATCCCCATGAGTACTACACTGCAAAAACTGGGGTGTTAAAATGTTAACACCAAGTCTTGTCAGCTTCTCAGTGTTTATTTTCTGGTTTTGAAATTAGTTTTAACACTGCCCGGTGGTTTACTTACTGTACAATTTTAAAATTATATTTTTGTTACTGATCTGTTTATGAATATTAGAGGTTAGAGGATAACCATAGAAGCAAACATCAAACATTTGCTATTAAAATGTCGATGTTCCAATAAAAATGTTAACACCAAGTCCTTGTCAAGCTTCTCAGTGTTTAGGTTCTGGTTTTGAAATTAGTTGTAACACTGCCCGGTGTTATGGACAATTTAATTATATTTTTTATGATATGTTTAGGAAAATATAGAGGTTAGATCCGGTGAACAATAGAAGCAACATCAAACATTTCTATTAAAATGTCAGATGTTACAAATAAAAAATGTAACACAAGACGGGTGTGGGCACATATGATTCCATTGGTCTTAATTACACAAAGTGGTGTTTCATTTGGCCTGGCCGTGTTAAAAAAACCTGGTAGGTGGTGTAAAATAACACCAAAGAGTGTCATATCATACATTGTAACACAACATTGATGTTATCAACACTAACAGATGATAAGTTAAACCACCAAAATGGTGAAACTAACACCAGTGGGGGCATCCCAATTGATTCCAGAAGGGGTTAAAATTAAAAACCCATGGTTTGTTAAAGTTGAACCCTCCCATTGTTGATTGGTCAACAAATTATAGAACTCAACATGGATGTGGTGAACCAAACCAACAACAGGTAAAAGTGGTGGAGGGCTTAAAAAAGGCAGAGCTTAATCAATTGGAAGCTACATTTCACCTGTTATGAAATGAATATAAGCGCTATTATCAATCAGAAACACTGTATGAAAGGTGAGATAATGATCACGGGTTAATTAACTCAAAACAAAATTGTAGCAGCCTACTTCTTTACCTTGTGTCACACCTGACCATGTTTCTCTCTTTTTTTTTCAGGGGCGCTACTCGTACGGCAAACCGCCATTATATCTTTTATCTGGCCAATTTCCTATCATGAGGGTCGTGATCGCCACCAGCTTTACATTCAATCTAGCTGTATATCCCTGACAGAGCGCCCCTATCAATGTCATCGGCACCAACCTGTGGATGGTCACGCTATTCCTTAGAAGCCAGGGGAGGATGGTCAGGGCCCCGTATCGGGGAGACCGTGCTCAACAACTTTCCAGGAGAGAGAGTGCATCATGGATTCCGCCCACCCAACTGAATACGACAACATCAGACCTTTCTGGCTCTCGACGAGACGACCTGTGAGGAGATGAAGTTTCTGTCTGTGCTAGTATCGATCGTGGACTGAATCCGTCTATGAATTTTACATGCAGGGAACGCCAACAAATTCATCGCTAGTTGGCTGCACTACAGTCAGTTGCACTGGTATGTTTGCTCATTTTTTTCTTGTTGCTGCACTGGGGATTGAATATAATTATGCAAAATCTATTTAAATAAAAAAAGTAAATAATAATGCAAAATCTTAAAAACTCATGTATGTTAATTTTCCTCTAATCGTCAGTAGTGGGATTATATTATTTCCAAAGGAATTGATAAGTTATAACAAAAACTTACACAAGTTTTCAATTCTTTTGCCATCGATGGAAATATTCACTGATTGGCAAATGTAAACGTGCACTTAGAAGTATGTTGGAAACTTCCAAGGAGTTACCTAGAGTAATCAGGTGAGACTATAGAGGGTTGAAAACCTTCCTGTAACTTACTACCTGTGAGTGGCTCAAAGAAGGCTAGTTTATGGGAGCCAATGAGGGGGGGGGGGGGGTGACTGGTGTGGAAGAGAATTGGTTTGAACTATATTTCAGCACTCTATTTTAATTGGTATTCAAATGACTATACCATGTCATTAACCAATCAGAAACAAGTATGAAGGTTTAGATAAGCCAGGAGGTTAACAATGTGATTTTCTTGGTTTAAACAGGAGTAGAATGTAATACTCAAATCGTGGTGGAAAAACCCAAAATGATCTCGAGGAAGGTTTAGTTTTTTTGAACAACAGAATGTGCAGTTCGACATCCGCATGACATCCGATCCGCAAGGAGGCAGTGTTTTTGGAGAGAACCTCTGGCGGGTTGTACTTTTGGTAACAACTCGTCCTATGGTGGTAGCGGGAACACGAGTCCGGAGATACAAGAAGTTTCGCTTCTGAAACCAACTCGTCAGGGGCCCGTGCGGGCTGGAGTAGTGGATGCCGACTTAACCCGGACTTGGCCACCACCGTGAATATGCTGGGCTTGACGTGCGTAGAGAGAGAAATCCCTACTGTGTGTGGAGTTATGAAGAATGCTGATGCAGATCCTGAATTTTACATTGAGTGGGGACTTGCTGGATTGTTTTGAAATACCCAGCCGAGGTATAATATATTTTGTTATTGTGTCGTTATTATATAAATACTCATAGAACCACTTTTCAATGTACTACCAAGGTTCTACCTGAAGATATCACATAATAAAGGCATTTTTAAGATTTAGTGGAAAGTATTCCATACTTTCATTTGGCTCATTCAGGTGGTAACATCATTGTCAAATCCCTTCAAATCGACATCGGGAAACCTCTAGTGAAAAGATCCGAGCGCCAACCACAGCATGACGATTTGATCTCCTCCTCCAACCGGACCCCACAGGTGGCGCTGCAATTGGAACCGACCTCTGGGGTCGTACCCTCTATGCGAGTAGCGGATCCGGCAGCTCTCGAGTGACCACGAGGTCTTGCGGAATCAGGATCAGGGCGGCACCCCGTTCGCTACCTACAGCAAACCGCCGGATTGAAACACAGGATAGCTAGTCTCAACCGAGGGTCTTATGTGCAAACAGATTAGGATGTATTTGCAGTACTCAACAAAGGATCTTTTGCAGACCCCAATTACACATTTGAGGACCGCTGTAGGGGATCCTGCTCTTACGGCTTGCACCAATGTAGAATGCAATGGTAAGTGAAATCTTCAGGGGGGAGGGCAGCCAAGAAAGAAATCCAATTTACGCGGTTGCCCATTGTTAACACGTAAAAGCGAAATCTTGACGAAAAATTCTGGAATTTGTATATGTTGTCAAGGAATATTTTCTTATTCCAAAAACCGGTTGGAGTTGAAGAATCAACTCCACTGGAAGGGTTATTCTGATTTTTTTTGTATGAAAACGACGAGGACGAGGTCGTATGGGGTCATGGGAACACCCATATCCGACCCCACATCAAGCAACTAAATTGGGTTTGTGGTTTGCACCAGTATTACTGTAATTCTTTGGACTTTTTGGTGATTTGCTAGAATGAATGAGGCTTGGCCGCCACCGCCTGGAACTCTAACTTTGTTAATTATTACCACTTTAACCCAGGAAAGATTGAACTCATGTTACCTCTCCATTTCTAATGCTTCTTTATCATAAATTCTGATAAGATGTTAATAAAATATGTCTAAAATAAGCCTAGTATCACCTTGGCTGTTCTTATAAAGGTTCACTCAGTTTTCCTAAGTCGCGCACTAGCATAGTGTCAGTCATTCGATTAACCTACGCGAACGAGGGAGGCATTCAAAAGCATCGGCTTCCTTGGTACGGTCCGAAATTGCATCTCATGGCATCTCGGCCGTCAACAACTATTTTTGTCGCGAACATGACTCTCATTGCTTTTAAATGCATCTGGGACGGTCTTCCTGAAATACGCGTGCCTTTTAACTGCCTCTGGGAGCTACTTCCCGGAAAATGACGCTGCCTTTTAGTTAAATTGCATCTGGGACATCTTCCCCGAAAATGCGTTCGATGCTTTTTTCATTGTCCTTCTGGGACATTTGCACCGCAGAAGATTTGACATTGCGCAATCTTCTCATTGCATCTCGGGCAGTTTGCCCGCAGAAGAGAGAAGTTGGCGCAATGCTTCTCATTGCATCTCGGACGTCTTTTCCCCTTCCCGGAAATGACGTAGCGCTCTTTTTTCACATTGCATCTGGGACTTTGCCCGCAGAAGATCGACCTTGGCGCAATGCTTTTCAATGGCATCTCGGACAATTTGCCCGCAGAAGGTTTTGAACAACAGAATGTGCAGTTCGACCATCCGCCTGACATCCGATCCGCGTTGGGGGAGGCAGTGGTTTTGTTTTTTGGGAGAGAACCTTCTGGCGGGTGTCTCGTTGGTAACACTCGTTCCGATGGTAGCGGCACACGAGTCCGAGAAACAGAGTTTTCTCTTTCTGAAACCAACTCGTTCCAGGGGGCGTCGGGCTGGAGTGATGAGAACGATTCTCACCGCTGGCCACCACCAGTGACTATGCGGGTTTGCCCGTGCGTAGAAACTCCATACTTGTGTGTTGAAGTTTCGAAGACTTCTGATAGCAGATCCTGATTTTACATTGAGTGGGCTTGCTGGATTGTTTGGTGGGGTGAAATACGCATCCCTGAGGTTTAATTAGTATTTGTTATTGTTTCGTTATTATTATAAATCCTCAATAGAACACTTTTCAATGTACTACCAAGGTTCTACTAATCATATTATCACATCATAAAGGCTTTTTAAGATTTAGTGGAAAGTCTTCCATAACTTTCATTTTGCCTCATTCAGGGTGTTAACATCATGGTTCACAAATCCCTTCAAATCGACATCGGGAACCCTCTAGTTGAAAGATCCGAGCGCCACAGTATGCGATTTGATCTCCTCCTCCAACCGGCCCACAGGTGGGCTTGCATTGGACCGCCCTCTGGTCCGTTACACCCTCTAATGGGGCCCCCGCCCCCCGAGCAGCGGATCCGGCAGCTCTCGAGTGACCACGCGGTCTTGCTGAATCAGGATCAGGGCGGAACCAGTCTCCTACCTCCATCCACCGCCAGGATTGAAAACATGGGGCTATTCTCAACCTCGACGGTCTTATTTCTCCAACGCTAGTTGTTATGTGCAGTACTCAACAAAGGATCTTTTGCAGACCCCAATACACATTTGAGACCGCTGTAGGGGATCCTGCTCTTACGGCTTGCATCCAATGTAGAATGCAATGGTAAGTGAAATCTCGGGAGTGCGGTCAAGAAATCCAAATTTTACCCGACGTTGCCCTTGGGTTTAAAACAATTACCACGTAAAAGCGAAATCTTTAACGAAAAATTCTGAATTTTTGTATATGTTGTCAAGGACTATTTTCTTTTCTTATTCCCAAACTTGAGAATCAACTCCACTGGAAGGGTTATTTCTGCTTTTTTTTTTGTATGAATCACGACAGGACGAGGTCGTAGTGGGTCAGGGGAACACCCATACCGACCCACATCAAAGCTCCTAAATTGGTTTGTGGTTTGCACTCGTTGCGTAATGCTTTTGACATTTTGGTGAGTTGCTATAATGACATGAGGCTTGGCCGCCACCACGCCTGGAAATCTTAACTTGTTAATTATTACCACTTTAAAACCCAGGAAGAGATGTGAACTCCAAGTTACCGATTACCTCTCCATTTCTAAGCTGTCTTTATCAATAATTCTTGATAAGATGTTAATACCATATTGTTCTAATTAAGCCGTATCACTTGGCTGTTCTTAATACATAAATGGTTCACTCATTTTCCTAAGTCTGCAGCACTAGCATAGTGTCAGTCATTCTATTAAGGGGCATTTTAATGCTTCGAGTCTTCTTTCCTAAAATTTAAATTTTAATATCACTAACCATTCGCTAAGTGCAGTCTGTAATGTTGAATCTATTCTTCTGTGCAGGTTTTAACTACTCTGAAGAAATTAAGCCATTTGGTGTTTTCTGTCCGTAACAGACATCCAAAACTCTAATACAAATTTTGTGTGTGTGAAATATGTCCCCGGTTGATATTAGAATCACTTATGTACCATTGACCCATAGAACAGTGTGTGTGAGCTTTTGTGGTTGAACGCCATAGTGTTAAGACAATCGCTGCAATTTTGAAAATAAAATTTTCTTTCAATTATTGCAGAAAGCGGATATCTGAAAAAATGTCAACACTTTACAATAATTGCAGTTAGTTTTTTAAAACATTCTGTCCTTTTTGTCCGTTATGCAGAAAGTATGCCCAATTTGAAGAGGTAATAAATAACCCTGGGGTTTGGGGGGGGGGAACTCCTTAAAAGTGGTAAGGGGTATTGCCGCCCCAAAGACCCTCATTTTCAGGTGGATTTTCAGTTCACATACTTCCCTATTTAAAGCCTATTTAAGATTCCAGAGACCCCCCTTTTATATGTAAAGAATCTATTCCTTGACCCCAAATTTACTTAAAATACTCTCAACCAATTTGATCAAATCAGCTCCTAAACCCTTGTTTCACAAGAACTACCCAATTCAGTTCCATAGACCCATATTTTATATCCAAATCATCCCGCAGCACCCAAGTTTGAAAATCTGTGTGGCACACCCATACCCAAAATTGCTCAAGTCCCTCCCGCCCCGGGATAAATAATAAACAAGTTTGTTTCATTAAGTTTAAGCAATGGGTACCTGTGGAGTCAGGGATCATTAAAACTGTTTGAGTTCTACTTCCACTTTTAGGTACTAGAATAATTCCCTTCTCAACTTGGTATCACTTAGATTCAATGCCCATAGTTTGAGAGTAACAATTGTCACACACTTCATGACTTCATTGCGCTTTGGCACAACAACCCGAACAGAAAGATCAAAAACGTTTTAGAAGCGTTTGCATCAAGGAAGACTCGGAATTGTCATACGTCTGAATAGCTCATGTCCCTTTCTATTCTCTTTCCTGCTGCCACAGTACAACGATAGTCTGTCAGTCAAGGTCACAAGGTCAAGTTAACATAACAATAGTAAAAGGTGTGTTTGTGGGGTGTACAATGTTTTAGTGGCATTTGTCAACGTACATGGTGTGTAATATCCATTCCTGTGGTGGTTTATTAATGGCACATACTTTTTAAAAACTGAGTTGAAACTCATTTTTCTTGGGGTGCTTTAAATTTTTTTTCGAACTTACATCGCTGCTGCACCATGTACACTTGAATGAAAGTGCACTTGACCTTGCACTGATATGGCCCTAAGGCCTGGCCTCGGGCATGAGCCTTTGTTGATAGTACACATAACAATCATGATTTTAGCATGACGGTAATTAGAAGACTGATTCTAAACAAAAGCAAACTTTGAACAATTTCAGCAAAGCAACATATTTTGGCAACTTGGCTTGAACTGAATTATATATTTCCCTTTGTTTCACTTTAATTTCCCCCTTTGCTACACACGGAATTAGTACGATGCCCCATGGATCTCCTTCAACTATATGAGAGTACAGGATATGCGGTCTAATGACCCTCGTGGTGAGACTTCCGTTTGCGACTTCACTTTGAACATTCTGATGACCTTCTTTTGGGTCAATTCCAATTCATTGTCCCAAAAACTTCATAAAGAATGGGAAGAAATTTCAGTTCCAAGCGTCCTCAAATTTGACAAAATAAAGGCACAATTAAAATCCTTGCATATTTTTAGAAAACAACTGGTCCTTTTTGTCCCAGTTCTGCAGAAAGTATGATGCCCAATTTGAAAGGTAATAATAACCCGGGTGGGGGGGGGGGACCTCACTTGAAAAGTGGTATGGTTATGTGCCGCCCACAAGACCCGCAATTTTCAGGTGGATTTTCAGTTTCACAGACTCCCATTTTAAGCCTATTTAAGTTCCAGAGACCCCCCACCTTTATGTAAGATCTATTCTTTGACCAAATTTTACTTAAAATACCTCAAAATTTGATAAAAATCAGCTCCTAAACCCTTGTTTCCGACAAGAAACTACCCAATTCATTTCCATATACCCATATTTTATATCCCAAATCAATCCGACCGCCCCCAAGTTTGAAAATCTGTGTGTGGCACACACACCTACCAAAATATCTCAAGTACCCCTCCCGGGATAAATAACTAAAACAAGTTTTCAATGAGTTTAAAGATCAAATGGGTACATGTGGAAGTCAGGGATCATTAAAAATGTTTGAGTTTCTTTTCTCTACTCCCCTTTTTATGACTAGAATAATTCCCTCTCAAACTGGGGTTAATCACTTAGATTGCACATTGTTTAGATGTCAATTGTCACACACTTCATGACTTCATTGTCGCTTTGCAACAAAACAAACCGCGCAGAAATCAAAACGTGTGAGAAGTCGTTTGCAATTCAAAGGAAGACTCGTAATTGTCATACGTCTGAATAGATCACATTGTCCCTTTCTATTCTCTTTCCTGTTTCCTCGTGCCACATAACACGAAGTCTGTCAGTCAGGTCACAAGGTCAAAGTTAACAATAACAATAAGTCCACGGGTGTGTTGTGGGTGTACAATGTTTAGTAGTGCATTTGGTCAAATACGTGTGTGTAAGTACATTCCTGTGGTGGTTTTATGAATGGCACAACTTTTTAAATGAAATTGAAACTTACTTCCTTTTCTAGGTTGTGCTTTAAAATTTTTTTTCGACTTACCATCGCTGCCACCATGTACACTTGAATGAAAGTGCACTTGACCTTGCACGGATATGCCTAAGGGCCTGCCCTCGGGCATTGAGCTTTTTGATAGTACACATACAATAGATTTAGCAAGACGGTAATTAGACTGATTCTAACAAGAAGCAGAGGACTTGAACAATTTCAGCAAGCACAATTTTGGCAATTGGCTTTGAACTGAAATTATATATTTTCCTGTTTGCACTTTTATTTTCCCCTTTTTGCATTCCACAATGAGTACAGATGCCCCAGGGATCTCATTCAACATATATGAGAGTACAGGGATATGCGGCTCTAATGACCTCTGGTCAGACATCCTTTTTGCGACTTCACTTTGACAATTCTGATGACCCTTCTTTTGCAAGTCAATTCATTGGCACAAAACTGTCAATAAAGACTTGGGCAGAAATTTCAGTTGAAAAGAAAAGAAAAGCGTCCTCAAATTTGACAACAGACAAGGCACCATTAAAATGTTGCATATGGTAGCATTTTGCCTCACTTCAGCTTTGCAGTTTCCCCACTTGGGCCCTTCAAAGGCCCATTGTCTGATCGCTAAAAGCCTCCGTCCCCAGAACCCCAAATTTCAGTAGAAGTGGTCAAAACTTTGGTATTGGAAGAAATCTACTATTTTCTTTCTTTCCCTCATTTACCCTGTTGAAATCTTAGGGCTAAAATAAAGGATTTTGGTTTGATGTTATGATTGAAAATGTGCGCCTATTTTCTTGACCATGTTAATTTTTACAATCTCTTCTATTGGGATTACAAACACAAGTGCGCAAGCGGCCCTATACTTCCTATATTTCCGAATTTTTTACCCTCTCCTATAATCCTATAAACGTCCAAATCCCTATATTTCCCTATATTGTTTTCTCCACAAGAAATTAAGTTGAAGTCTTGCCTGTTTTTCACAGAATTGATCAGAAGTATTGCCTTTCAGGGTCTACATGTTCATTACGAGGCGCTTTTTTTTAAAACAAGCACCTACAAAATTGGGTCTCTCAATCTTAAATGGTTGTAACATGTATAAAGAGTCAGCTTTCAAGTCCTTTGTCAAGTTTAGGACTTCGATTTTGGATGACTTTGTTTGAGGCATAATCTTTTGTTTAGGAGTAAAAACAGAATATCTTTATTTCAGAATATAGACCACTGCTTTACTATTCTTTACAAATAGATGCGAGATACAGAATTCAAAGTTGGTAAACTCGGACTACACAACAATTGAAGTAAATTTGCCTGTTCTCCATGGAAGGGGGCTACTCAGATTTGTTTGGTTTGAGGTGTGCTACTGGGTTTTGAAACCCTACCCATACATAAGGGCCATTGGGTCCTAAGGCATTTTGTTTCTCTTTTTTGTAAAAGATACAATATGTGTCTTTTTTTTCAGTGGGGTTTTTTTTTTTTTAGGGGGGAGGGGCTAAGGCACAAGCACCGGAAGATCTGGCCCTTTCAAGATTTCTTGAGGCAGTTTTGAGGGAAATGCCAACTTTGCACCAAATGACCCAGATTGGCTAACACAACATTTGTTTATGAATGCACGATCGCAGGGCAAAGCAAATTCAGGTCACATCTGTGAAATTGTATTTGTGGTTTTCCCACTCTTATCCCCCTTGATTGCTATTACAATATAGTCAAGAAGTCTTGTTCGCTCTATACACATTGACACAC